>NDFG01000291.1:72257-83580 GCA_002167245.1 Sporophila hypoxantha
CCCTGTCCCCGCAGTGCCCGGTGCTGAAGGGGCGCGTGCAGAAGATCCTGTGGGGACACTGTGGGGGACATGGGGACTCTGAGGGACATGGGGACACTGGGGGGAGACTGTGAGGGACATGGGGACATTGAGGGACATGGGGACAATGGGGGGACACTGTGGGGGACATGGGAACATTGAGGGACATGGGAACACTGTGGGGACACTGTGGGGACACTGTGGGCTCACGGGGACACCGATGTCCCCAGCAGTGTCCCCAGCAGTGTCCCCTGTCCCCGCAGTGCCCGGTGCTGAAGGGGCGCGTGCAGAAGATCCTGTACTGGCGCTGGGGGGAGCCCCCCGCCCCCGTGGCCCCCCCAGGAGCCCCCCAGGCCCAGGAGGGGCCCCCCCAGGCCCTGCAGGGCCGCTCCGAGCGAGAGTTCTTCGTCAAGTGGGTGGGGCTGTCCTACTGGCACTGCTCCTGGATCAAGGAGCTGCAGGTACACCCGGGGCACCCCAAAACATCGGGGGGGACCCCAAAATATGGGGGGGATACCCCAAAGTATGGGGGGGATACCCCAAAGTATGGGGGGGCTCAGCATGGGTGGGATGTCCTACTGGCACTGCTCCTGGATCAAGGAGCTGCAGGTACACCCGGGGCACCCCAAAACATCGGGGGGGGACCCCAAAAACCTGGGGGAACACCCCAAATTATGGGGGGGATTCCACACTTAACTTTGGGATGCCCTCTCTAACTTTGGGATGCTCTGTCTAACTTTGGGATGATTCCCTTTAACTTCGGGGTTTTCCCCTCTAACTTTGGGGTGTCCCCTCTAACTTTGGGGTGTCCTCTCTAACTTTGAGGTGTCCCCTCTAACGTTGAGATGCCCTCCCTAATTTTGGGATGATACCCTTTAATTTTGGGGTGATTCCCTTTAACTCTGGGGTGTCCCCTCTAACTTTGGGGTGTCCCCTCTAACTTTGGGATGTTCCCCCCTAACTTTGGGGTGTCACCTCTAAGTTTGGGGTGTCACCTCTAACTTTGGGGTATCCTCTCTAACTCTGGGGTGTCCCCTTTAACTTTGAGCTGTCCCCCTCTAACTTTGGGGTGTCCCCTCTAACTTTGGGATGCCGTCCCTAACTTTGGGATGTTCTGTGTAATTTTGGGATGATTCCATTTAACTTCGGGGTGATTCCCTCTAACTTTGAGCTGTCCCCCTTTAACTCTGGGGTGTCCCCTCTAACTTTAGGGTGTCACCTCTAAGTTTGGGGTGTCACCTCTAACTTTGGGGTATCCTCTCTAACTCTGGGGTGTCCCCTTTGCTTTCGGGGCGCAGCTGGAGATCTTYCACCTGGTGATGTACCGGAACTACCAGCGGAAGAACGACATGGACGAGCCCCCTCCCCTGGACTACGGCTCCGGGGACGACGACCCCAAGAGCGAGAAACGGGGGGCAGGGGGGGACCCCCTTTTCGGGGGCATGGAGGAGCGATTCTACCGCTACGGCATCAAACCCGAGTGGATGACGGTGCACCGCATCATCAACCACAGGTGGGCACCTGGAACCCCAAAATATCCCCCTGGGCACCCCAAAATATCTCCCAGGGCACCCCAATCCCATCCAGGGCACCCCAAATCCCCCCAGGGCACCCCAAATCCCCCCAGGGCACCCCAAATATCCCCTGGGGCGTTTCTGCCACTACGGCATCAAACCCGAGTGGGTGACGGTGCACCGCATCATCAACCACAGGTGGGCACCTGGAACCCCAAAATATCCCCCTGGGCACCCCAAAATACCCCGTCCAGGGCACCCCAAATCCCTCCAGGGCACCCCAAAATATCCACCCAGGGCACCCCAAAATATCCCATCCAGGACACCCCAAATCCCATCCAGGGCACCCCAAATCCCATCCAGGGCACCCCAGATCGCCCCAGGGCACCCCAAATCCCATCCAGGGCACCCCCAAATATCCCCCAGGGCATCCCAATCCCATCCAGGGCACCCCAAATCCCATCCAGGGCACCCCAAAATATCCCATCCAAGGCACTCCAAATCCCTTCCAGGACACCCCAAAATATCCCTCTGGGGCACCCAAGGACGTGTGGCACCACGGGGACATCAGGCACCCAAGGGACACCCACGGGGACAACTGAGTGTCCCCAAGGGCACGGGGCACCCATGGGTGACACCAGACACCCCTGGGGACACAGGGACAGCCAGCAGCACCGAGGGGCCTGGCAGGGAGTGTCACTGCCACCAGGGTGTGGGTGACAGCAGGGGACATGGAAGGGACACAAGTGCCACCAGGGGTCAGCAGGGACGGGGACACTGGGGTCACCTGGGGACATGGAGGGGACATGGGGACAGCTGGGGACACGGAATGTAAATGAGGCCACTTGGGGACAGAGTCACACAGAGGTGACACGGGGTCACCTGGGGGCAGGGACACACGGACGGGACATGGGGTCATGTGAGGACACGGAGAGGACGTGGGGACACACGGAGGGGACACGGGGTCACTTGGGGACAGGGACACAGAGGGGACACGGGGTCAAGTGAGGACACGGAGAGGATGTGGGGACACACAGAGGGGACAGAGGGTCACCTGGGGACAGTGCCACATGGAGGGGGCATAGAGGACAGGGTCACCACTGTTCCATTGTCCCCTGGGTGCCCATTGTCCCGTGTGTCTGATGTCCCCATGGTGCCACATGTCCTTGGGTGCCCGGTGTCACCACTGTTCCATTGTCCCCTGGGTGCCCATTGTCCCCTGGTGCCTCCCACTGTCCCCCACTGCCCTTGGGTGCCCTGGGTGTCCCTGGCTGTCCCTGCGGTGTCCCCGCTGTCCCCACGATGTCCCCGTGCCCTGGGTGACGCAGTGCCCTGGCTGTCCCCACGGTGTCCCTGATGTGTCCCCGAGCCCCGGGTGACGCAGTGCCCTGGGTGTCCCTACGGTGTCCCCACTGTCCCCGTGCCCTGGGTGACGCGGTGCCCTGGCTGTCCCTGCGGTGTCCCCGCTGTCCCCACGATGTCCCCGTGCCCTGGGTGACGCAGTGCCCTGGCTGTCCCCGCACTGTCCCCGCTGTCCCCGTGCCCCGGGTGACGCAGTGCCCTGGCTGTCCCCGGTGTCCCTGCTGTCCCCACGCTGTCCCCGCGGTGTCCCCGTGCCCTGGGTGATGCGGTGCCCTGGATGTCCCTGGCTGTCCCTGTGGTGTCCCTGCTGTCCCCATGCCCCGGGTGACGCGGTGCCCTGGCTGTCCCTGCGCTGTCCCCGCTGTCCCCGTGCCCCGGGTGATGCGGTGCCCTGGCTGTCCCCGCGGTGTCCCCATGGTGTCCCCGTGCCCCGGGTGATGCGGTGCCCTGGATGTCCCTGGCTGTCCCTGCGCTGTCCCCGCTGTCCCCGTGCCCCGGGTGACGCAGTGCCCTGGCTGTCCCTGGTGTCCCCGTGCCCCGGGTGACGCGGTGCCCGTGCTGTCCCCGCGGTGTCCCCGCTGTCCCCGTGCCCCGGGTGACGCGGTGCCCCGGCTGTCCCCCTGCTGTCCCCGCTGTCCCCACGCTGTCCCCGCGGTGTCCCCACGGTGTCCCCGTGTCCCGGGTGACGCGGTGCCCTGGCTGTCCCTGCGGTGTCCCCGCTGTCCCCGTGCCCTGGGTGACGCGGTGCCCTGGCTGTCCCTGTGCTGTCCCCGCTGTCCCCACGCTGTCCCCGCGGTGTCCCCACGCTGTCCCCGTGCCCCGGGTGACGTGGTGCCCTGGCTGTCCCCGCGGTGTCCCCGCGGTGTCCCTGTGCCCCGGGTGACGCGGTGCCCTGGCTGTCCCTGTGCTGTCCCCGCTGTCCCCGCGCTGTCCCTGCTGTCCCCGTGCCCCGGGTGACGCGGTGCCCTGGCTGTCCCCGCGGTGTCCCGCCTGTCCCCGTGCTGTCCCGCCGGTGCCCGGGGTAGAACCACAGTGCCCTGGCTGTCCAGCGCTTGTCCGCCACGGTGGCGCGCCCACGGGTGACGCGGTGCCCTGGCTGTCCCTGTGTCTTGGTCTCCGTGTGTCCCACACGCTGTCCCGCGGTGGTCCCCACGGTGTCCGTGCCCGGGTGACGCGGTGCCGTCGCAGCGGGACCGAAAGGGGCCAGTACCACTACTGGTGAAGTGGCGGGACGCTGCCCTACGACGCAGGCCACCTGGGGGAGGAGGACGAGATGCCCATCCCCGACTACGACCTGCACAGCTGGCAATACTGGAAACACCGGTGTGAGGGGACACTGGGGGACCTGGGGAACATCGGGGTTACAGGGATGTGCATACTGGAAACACCGGGTGAGGGGACACTGGGGGGAGACTGGGGGGACAACTGGGGACATCGCGCAGTAATGGGGTTACACAGGGATGTGCTCTGGAAAACCGGTGAGGGGACAACTGGGGGGACACTGGGGGGACAACTGGGAATCGGGTTACAGGGATGGTTGCGATTACTGGAAACACCGGTGGGGGACACAGGCGGGGACACTGGGGACACTGGGGGGACACTGGGACATCGGGGTTACAGGGGATGTGCATACTGGAAACACCGGTGAAGGGGACACTGGGGGGACAACTGGGGGACACTGGGGACATCGGGGTTCACAGGGATGTGCATACCTGGAAACACCGTGAGGGACCACTGAGGGGACACTGGGGACACTGAGGGGACACTGGGGACATCGGGTTACAGCAGGGATGTGCCTGCTGAAACACCGGTGAGGGGACAGCGGGGGGACACTGGGGACAACTGAGGGACACTGGGGACACGGGGTTACAGCAGGGATGTGCTGCCTGGAAACACCGGTGAGCGGGACACTGGACACTGAGGGGAACAACTGGGACATCGGGTTACAGGATGGTGTCCCCTGCTGGAAACACCGGTGAGGGGACCAATTGGGAGGGGACATTGGGGACACTGAGGGACACTGGGACATTGGGGTTTACAGGGAATGTGCTGCCTGGAAACACCAGTGAGGGGACATTGGGACACTGGGGGACATTGGGGACATGAGGGACACAGGGATGTGCATGACTGAAACACCAAGTGAGGGAAATGGGGACATTAAGGACACTGGGAGGGACACCAGGGGGACATTGAGGACATCAGTGGAACAGGGATGTGCCTGCTGGAAACAGTGGTGAGGCACACATGGGGGGGACAACTGGGGGACCCTGGGGTTACAGGGTGTCCCCTCATGCCCCCCTGTGTGCTGATGCCCCCGAGTGGTCCCCAGGTGAGGTTGGTTCATGGGGGAGGAACCCGGCCGCAGCCCACGGCGTTAAAGAAGAAGAAGAAGGAGACGCCGGGGGAGGGGGGCCACTCCGACTCGCCACGCAACGACGTGGTGACCCCAAAACTGGGCACCCCAAAACTGGGGATCCCAAAACTGGGCATCCCAAAAACTGGGCCCCCCAAAGACTGGACCCTCAAAAACTTGGGGGACCCCAAAAACTGGCACCAAAACTGGGCACCCCAAAACTGGGGATCCAAAACTGGGGATCCCAAAAACTTGGGACCCCAAAAACTGGGGACCCCAAAAAACATGGGATCCCAAAACTGGGGACCCAAGAACTGGGCACCCAAAAACTGGGGATCCCAAAGACTGGGGACCCAAAAAACTGGGGACCCCAAAGACTGAGACCCCAAAAACTGGGGATCCCAAAAATGGAATGACCCAAAAAACTGGGCACCCCAAAAACTGGGATTCCAAAAATTTGAGAACCTCCAAAGACTGGGATCCCAAAACTGGGCACCCCAAAAACTGGGGATCCCAAAACTGGGGATCCCAAAGACTGAGACGCTCCAAACACTGGGGATCCAAAACTGGAGACCCAAAACTGGGGTCCAAGACTGGGGCTCCAAAACTGGGGCACCGCCAAAGACTGGGCCCCCAAAAACTGGGGACCCAAAAAACTGGGGACCCCAAAAACTGGGCCCCCAGACTGGACCCAAAAGACTGGTATCCAAAAACCTGGGATCCAAAAACTGGGCACCCCAAAAACTGGGCACCCCAAAAACTGGGATCCCAAAAACTGGCACCCCAAAAACTGGACACCCCAAAAAATGGGATCCCAAACCTTGGGCAAGCCAAAAACTGGGGGAGCCCTTTTGGGGACATTCTGGACACCTGGGCACCCAAAACCTGAGCATCCTAAAAGTGGGCACCCCAAACCTGGCCACCCCGCAAACCCTGAGGAACCCCGCAGGGACCTTTGGGGATATCCCTGAAACACCTGAGTTCTTTCCCCCAAAACCCAGTTCCTGTGAACACCCCCTGATCCATGTGTACCTCCAGCATGTTTGGGGTGTCCGTGGTGGCGTGTCCCCCCCGGGACAGGCGTGTCCCCCCAAACCCAAGTTCCCCTGACCCCGTGTCACCTCCAGCCATGTTTGGGGTGTCTGTGGGCGTGTTCCCCCCGTGTACAGCCGTGTCCCCCCAAACCCACATTCCTGTGAACACACCTGAGCCTTGTGTCACCTCCAGCCCATGTTTGGGTTGTCCGTGTGGCGTGTCCCCCGGTGACAGGCGTGTCCCCCCCAAACCCAGTTCCCTGATCCCCGTGTTCCTCCAGCCATTGTTTGGGGTGTCTGTGGTCGGCGTGTCCCCCCGGTGACAGCCGTGTCCCCCAAACCCAGTTTCCTGTACACCCTGAGCCCTGTTGACCCCTGTGGGGTGTCCGGTGGTGGCGTGTCCCCGGTGACAGCCGTGGTCCCCCCAAACCGGTTCCCCTTTGATCCGCTGTGACCCCCTGTGGGGGTGTCCAATGGTGGCGTGTCCCCCCGATGAAGGCGTTCCCCCAAACCCAGTTCCCCCTGATCTGTGACCCCTCTGGGGGTGTCCGTGGTGGCGTGTCCCCCCGGTGACAGCCGTGTCCCCCCGTGACAGGCGTGTCCCCCAAACCCAGTTCCTGTGACACCCCTGAGCCCTGTTGACCGCCTGTGGGGGTGTCCGTGGTGGCATGTCCCCCCCAGTACAGGCGGTGTCCCCCCAAAAGCCGCAGTTCCCTGATCCCCATGTCACCTCCAGCATGTTTGGGTGTCTGTGGTGGCGTGTCCCCCCCGGTGACAGGCCGTGTCCCGCCCCCTAACCCCAGTTCCCCTGTTCCCTGTGACCCCTGTGGGGTGTCCATGGTGGCGTGGTCCCGCCCGGTGACAGCCATGTCCCCCCCAACCAGTTCCTGTGACACCCCTGAAGCCCACCTGATCCCTGTGACCCCTCTGGGGGTGTCGTGGTGGTGTGTCCCCGGTGACAGGCGTGTCCCACCCAGTTTCCTGTTGACCCCCTGATCCCCGTTGTCACCTCCAGCCCCGTGGGGGTGTCGTGGGTGGCGTGTCCCGCCGGTGACAGGCGTGTCCCCCCAAAACCCAGTTCCTGTGACACCCCTGATCCTGTTGACCCCTGTTGGGGGTGTCGGTGGTGGCGTGTCCCGCCGGTAGACAGGTGTGTCCCCCAAACCAGTTCCTGTGACACCCCTGATCCCTGTGACCCCTGTGGGGGTGTCGGTGGTGGCGTGTCCCGCCGGTTGACAGGTGTGTCCCGCGCTGTCCCCCGCAGCCAACGGTGAAGTACGAGACGCAGCCGCGCTTCATCACGGCACGGGGGGCACGCTGCACCTGTACAGCTGAGGGGCTCAAACGGCTGCGCTCTCGTGGGGCAGAGCAACCGACACATCCTGGCCGACAGAGATGGGGCTGGGCAAGACCCATCCAGAACCATCGTCTTCCTCTACTCGCTCTACAAGGAGGTGAGGGACCTGGGGGCAACCTGCGGGGCACCTGCGGGGGCACTGGGGTCATCCAGGTGGCCTGGGGTCATCCAGGGGTGGGCCCTGAGGGCACCTGTGGGGGGTACCTGTGTGGTCATTAGGGTCGACAACAGGTGGGCCTGGGGTCATCCATGGGACTGTGGCAACTGCTGTCACTGGGGTCATCCAGGTGGGCCTGGGGTCACCAGGTGGGGCCTGGGGGCACCTGGCCAAGGCCTGGGGGCACCCACAAGGTCACGTCACGTGTACTAGGGTCACCCATGTGGTCGGAGGCAACCTGGGGGCACCTGTGGGGCATCTGCCTGGTCACTGGGGTCGCTCACATATGACCTAGGGTTAACATGTGGTCACTAAGGTCATCCATGTAGACCTGGGGTCAAGCCCATGTTGGTCACTGGGGTCCGCAAACGTGGGCCGGGGTCCACTACGTGGGCTTGGACACCTGTGGCCCCTTCTGAGGTCCCCCAGGGCCACCCCAGGACTTGTCCGTGTCACCCTGTGACACAGTGTCCCAGGGCTGTCCCGATGGTGTGACACAAGTGTCTCCAGGGCTGTCCCCATGGTGTGACACAGTGTCCCCCAGGGCTTGTCCCCCCATGGTGTGACACAGTGTCCCCAGGGCTGTCCCGTCCCCATGGTGTGACACAGTGTCCCCAGGGCTGTCCCATGGTGTGACACAGTGTCTCCCAGGGCTGTCCCCTGTCCCCATGGTGTGACACAGTGTCCACCAGGGTGTCCCCCATGGTGTGACAGCAGTGTTCCCAGGGCTGTCCCTGTGTGACGACAGGTCCCAGGGCTGTCCCCGCAATGGTTGTGGACAAGTGTCCCAGGGCTGTTCCGTGGTTGTGACACAGTGTCCCTCCCACCCGAGTGAGAAGGCGCGTCTCGCTCCAGGCATAATCGTGAGACACATATCCACTCCAACAGTCGCGCAGGACTCTACACCACTCTCTCTATCCACACACTGGCATCTCTATCGACGCCGGCGATACCGAGTGATCCTAGTTCTATCTGGCACAGGCCGCCTGCACCAGGAATACACGAGAGACGCGAGGAGGTCGGGTCGCATATCGATGCTCGCACGGCGCTGCAGCGTCTCTCTCGTAGGACGCGCAGTTGCACGCTGTCACGGGGGAGCTCAAGGCCCAGTCCGGCCGACACGGAGCAGGAGGTTCTGCATAGAGAAGATAGCATCACGGCGGATGTAAGGGCGAGAGCATGAGGCACGCTTAGCAGAGGGATGTAGCACGGTATGGACAGCGCTTCAGGCGAGGACAGCTAGAATGGGAGAGAGCAGAGGATCATCTGTGGGTCGAGCGACCTATCGGGGGTGGCAACTAGAGTCGGCAGCGGCGAGATGTATCATAGCCGCGAGCAAGCTGGAGGGTGCAGCACCTGTGGGTGTGTCTCTACGTCTCGAGCGCGTCTATGCGGAGAGACAAAGGAGTTTAAAGCGCTCTATCTGAGAAGAAAGGATAGGGGCGTGCAATGGACACCAGATGTTATCTGGGGACAGTGGCACCTTCGCGGAGTAGTCGCCACACCGAAGCGCGAGACACGGGGAGATATGAGCACGATACTCTGACAAGCAGAGAGGTGTAGCGAGCTGAGGGTCTTCGCGCCCACGCGCGGTCGTGATGGAGCGAGCGTAGAGAGGCAGGTGACCCTGTGAAGGATCGATCACACAGCGGCAGAGCTTGGAGGTGGGTCTATCTCTCGCGCGACAGAGAGGAGTCACTCTCACGCGCGCGCGCCGGCGCGCCGAGAGTCTGACCACGCTCTCTCGCCCGGCACGCCGCAGTGTGTGGGTATCTATGTGTGAGAGGATGGCCCTTCGGAGTGGAGCGGGAACATTACTGGGGGAAGTGGGAGTGGTGGCACCGTTGAGCGACACCTGTAGACACGAGGTAACTCCGCCGCACGCATCTCTGCGCAGAGCTCGCTCTCTCACGCGCCGTATGGACTGGGATAGTATTCTTGTGGGTGGAGGCAGCGGGGTTCGCCATAGCATGGAGGACTGAGCGAGCGCGTCCGATAGCGCTACGACCACGCTGTCGGGTCCATCACGCAAGAGGGCAGACGATATGGACACCGGGGGCTGTGGGCACATAGGGCAACTTCGTTGTCGAATTGAGGGAGCCATGGCGTTCAGGGATGTATTTACTCCTGCGCTGTGCTGAAGAGTGCGAGCTCACGCCCTTGGGCTGGTACTCGCGCACATGTATATTAGTGGTGTCTTGTTTGAGGTGTGGGGGTTCTCGAGGCTATATGTGACGCGACGGCGCGTATCGCGGAGCTTTGCGTTTGACAGATTAGTGGCGTGGTTTGATGCACCTGTGGGGCCGTGCCCTGTTTGGGTCTGGGTAAGGTTTAAAGGAGAGAGTTTTTTGATTGAACTGATTGATTCCATGTTGGGTTGGGGTTCTGGTGGGTGTTTTTCCACATTCAGCCATGTGATCATATGTATTGCTATATCTAAGTCACCCTAATAGGAACGTGTGCGGAGGATGTTCTGGGTGGGGTTTTCCAACATTTGGGGGTGCTGGGTGGGGTTTCTGAAGGGCTGCTGGGGTGGGGTTTTTCTACATTTGGGGGTGCTGGGGGGGTTCTGAGGGTGCTGGTGGGGTTTTTTCACGTTTTGGGGTCCCCCTATGGGTCCGTGCCCCATTTTTGGGGTCCTAGATGGGTTCCCGTGCCCCGTGTTGGGGTCCCTAGTGGGTCCGTGCCCCATTTTGGGGTCCCCCCTATGGTCCGTGCCCCATTTGGGGTCCCCTGTGGGTCCCGTGCCCCGTGTTGGGGGTGCCCTGACCCACGCCGTGCCCGCAGCGCGAGCCCAGGTGAAGTTCCACGTTCTGCTCACGTCCTAGAAGCTCATCACCATCGACGCAGGCGGCGCTGGCCTCCATCCGCTGGGCCTGCCTGGTGGTGGACGAGGCCCCACCGGTCAAAGAACAAACCAGTCCAAGGTGGGGGGCACCCCCAAAAACCATCCACGGGTTCTGGGGGCACCCCAAAACTGCCCATGGCTGTAGGGGACCACCGGGTAACCCTGGCGGCGTGGGTGGGGATTTGTTGGTAACCTGCCTGGTGGTGGACAAGGATCACCACCTCAAAATAACCCAGTCCAAGGTGGGGGGCCCAAAAACCACCCACGGGGCTGGGGCACCCAACAACCTCGGCAATGGGGGCTACCCACAAGCCTGGGGATGTGAGTGGGAGGCACCCAAAACCCAGAGATCCCTGATTTTCAGGGTCCCTGAGGGTGCCCAGGTGGGTGTCAGGGTGTCCCTGGTCGGATTCTGGGGTGCCCCAGGTAACTATTTTGGGGTTGCCCAGGTGTGTTTGGGGCGTCCTGCTGAATTTTGGGGGTGCCAGGTGGATTCTGGGGTGTCTGGAGTGGGGATCAGGGGTGCCCCAGGTAATATTTTGGGGTGCCCAGGTGTGTTTTTGGGCATCCTGCTGAATTTTGGGGTTGGCCGCAGGTGTGTTTTTGGGGTCTGAAGGGGGGGGAATCTCTAGGTGGTGTTTTGGGGGGCCCAGGTTATATTTTGGGGTGCCCCAGGTATA
>NDFG01000292.1:53846-77066 GCA_002167245.1 Sporophila hypoxantha
AAATCGGGATTTTGGGGGTTTCGTGAAGGTTTTTGGGGTTTCTGAGTGTCTAAAATTGGAATTAAAGGGAGTTTTGGGTGAAAAAAGTGGGATTTTGGGAAAAAATCCGGGGATTTTTGGTGGAAAAATGGGGATTTTGGGGTAAAAAAATGGGGATTTTGGGGGTCTCAGGGAGGTTTTGGGGGTCCTGGTGCTGATGCACGCGCCCTCGGGGCAGTTGGTGCACCACTTGCACGGCGGGGGACCCTGGAGAGGGAAATTAAAAATATTTGGGGCAAAAAAATGGGATTTTGGGAAAAAAAAATGGGGATTTTGGGTGAAAAAATGGCGATTCTAGGTGAAAAAATGGGGATTTTTGGGGAGTTTTGGTGGAAAAATTGGGGATTTTTTGGAGGTTTTGGGGGTCTCAGAAGGGTCTCAGGGATGTCCTGGGTGTCTGAAATTGGGATTAAAGGGAGTTTTGGGTGAAAAAATGGGGATTTTGGGGTAAAAATTGGGGTTTTGGGTAAAAAATGGGGATTTTGGGGTAAAAAAATGTGGATTTTGGGGAGGTTTGGGGGTCCCGGCCCCGAGGCACGCGCCCTCGGGGCAGTTGGTGCACCACTTGCACGGCAGGGGACCCTGGGGAGGGAAATTAAAAATGTTTGGGGCAAAAAAATGGGATTTTGGGAAAAAAACCGGGGATTTTTGGTGAAAAAATGGCGATTCTAGGTGGAAAAATCCCCAAAAATGGGGATTTTTGGTGGAAAAATTGGGGATTTTTTGGACGTTTTGGGGGTCTCAGGGATGTCCTGGGTGTGTGAAATTGGGATTAAAGGGAGTTTTGGGTGAAAAAATGGGGATTTTGGGGTAAAAAATGGGGATTTTGGGGTAAAAATGGGGATTTTTGGTGGAAAAAATGGGGATTTTTGGTGGAAAAATTGGGGATTTTTTTGAGGTTTTGGGGGTCCCAGAAGGGTCTCAGGGGGTTGTGGGTGTAAAAAATTGGGATGAAAGGGAGTTTTGGGTGAAAAAATGGCGATTTTGGGAAAAAAGAGAGSATTTTAGTGAAAAAATGGGGAATTTGGGGTAAAAATATGGATTTTGGGGAGGTTTGGGGGTCCCGATGCACGCGCCCTCGGGGCAAGTTTGGTGCACCACTTGCACGCGGGGAACCCTGGGAGGAAATTAAATATTTGGGGCGAAAAAAATCGGGATTTTGGGAAAAATCCAGGATTTTGGTGAAAAAATGAAGATTTTAGGTGAAAAATGGGGATTTTTGGTGGAAAAATTGGGATTTTTAGGAGGTTTTGGGGGTCTCAGGGATGTCCTGGGTGTCTGAAATGGGGATTGAAGGGAGTTTTTGGGTGAAAAAAGTGGGATTTTGGGAAAAAATTCCGGAGATTTTTTTGGTGAAAAAATGGGCGATTCTAGGTGAAAAATGGAGATTTTGCGCTACGAAATCGGGATTGTTGGGGGTTTCGTGAGGTTTTTTGGGGTTTCTGAGTGTCTAAAATTGGAATTAAAGGGAGTTTTGGGTGAAAAAAGTGGGATTTTGGGAAAAAATCCGGGGATTTTTGGTGAAAAAATGAAGATTTTAGGTGGAAAAATGGAGATTTTTGGTGGAAAAATTGGGGATTTTTTTGAGGTTTTGGGGGTCTCAGAAGGGTCTCAGGGATGTCCTGGGTGTCTAAAATTGGGATTAAAGGGAGTTTTGGGTGAAAAAATGGGGATTTTGGGTTAAAAAATGGTGATTTGGGGTTTAAAAACGGGGATTTTGTTAAAAATAGGGGGATTTTGGGGTAAAAAATGTGGATTTTCGGGATTTCAGGGAGGTTTTTTTTTGGTGGGATTTTTTAGGTATTTTTGGGGTGGTTTTGGGACATTTTTGGGATATTTTGGGGATAATTTTGGGGATAATTTTGGGGTACTTTGGGAGATAATTTTGGGGTGTTTTGGGGCTATTTCAGGAGGGATTTTTTGGAGAATTTTGGGCTCTTTTAGGGTATTTTTGGGGATATTTTGGGCTGGTTTTGGGTGATTTTTGGGGATCATTTTGGGGTGGTTTGGGGTCATTTTGGACCATTTACTGTGGGATTTTTGGGGGGTTTTTGGGATATTTTGGGCATAATTTTGGGGTGTTTTTGGGGTTATTTCAGGTGGGATTTTTTGGAGAATTTTGGGCTATTTGGGGTGTTTTTGGGGATATTTTGGGGTATTTTTGGGGATAATTTTGGGGTCTTTTGGGGGGTATTTTTAGGATAATTTTGGGGTATTTTCGGGGATAATTTTGGGCTATTTTGGGGCTGGTTTTGGGATATTTTTGGGGATCATTTTGGAGAATTTTGGGGCTGATTTTGGGATATTTTTGGGGATCAGTTTGGGGTCTTTTGGGGCTGATTTTGGGCTATTTTGGGGGTATTTGTAGGATAATTTTGGGGATCATTTTGGGCCGTTTTTGGGGTGGTTTTGGGATATTTTTGGGGTATTTTTGGGGTGTTTTGGGGGTATTTTTAGAATAATTTTGGGGTATTTTTGGGGATCATTTTGGGCTATTTTAGGTATAATTTTGGGATATTTTGGGGCTGATTTTGGGGTGTTTTTGGGGGTATTTGTAGGATAATCTTGGAGATCATTTTGGGCCATTTTTGGGGTGGTTTTGGGATATTTTTGGGGTGGTTTTGGGGGTATTTTTAGGATAATTTTGGGGTATTTTTGGGGATCATTTTGGGCTATTTTGGGGCTGATTTTGGGGTGTTTTTGGGGGTATTTTTCGGATCATTTTGGGCTATTTTGGGGATCATTTTGGGGTATTTTGGGGCTGATTTTGGGATATTTTTGGGGATAATTTTGGAGAATTTTGGGCTGGTTTTGGGCTATTTTTGGGGACTGTTTTGGGCTATTTTGGTGCTGATTTTGGCATATTTTTGGGGATCATTTTGGGCTATTTTGGGGCTGATTTTGGGGTGTTTTTGGGGGTATTTTCCGGATAATTTTGGGGTATTTTTAGGATAATTTTGGGCTATTTTGGGGCTGATTTTGGGATATTTTTGGGGATTGTTTTGGGGCTGATTTTGGGGTGTTTTTGGGATATTTTTGGGGATAATTTTGGAGAATTTTGGGCCATTTTGGGGCTGATTTTGGGCTGATTTTGGGACAGATTTTGGGCTGATTTTGGGGCGTTTTGGGGCTGATTTTGGGCCTGATTTTGGGGTGTTTTTGGGCACTTTCGGGGGTCTCACCGGGCCGGCCAGGGGGTGCTGGGCCAGGCACTCGCTGCAGCTCCGCAGGCGCCGGCACTCGAGGGGGTCCCGCGGGGAGGGGGCGCAGGGCGAGGGGATGGGCGAGCACCCCAGCCTGCAGGGGCCATTTGCATCTCATTTGCATCTCATTTGCATCTCATTTACATCTCATCAGCACCCCAAAACCCCCCAGCCAAACCCCTGAAAAAATCAGCCCCAAATTCTGTCAAAACCTCCCCAAAATCCCCTTTAAACCCCCCCAGGATCCCCGGATTTCTCCCCAAAATTCCCTCAAAATCCCAGATTTTCCCCTCAAAAATCCAAATTTCTCCCTAAATGCCCCCAAATCTCCATCAATGCCTCTCAATCCCCCCAAATCCCCTCTAAACCCCCCCAAATCCCTATTTGTTCCCCAAATCCCTGATTTTCACCTCAAAATCCCCAATTATTCCCCCAAATCCCCAATTTTCATCCCAAATCCCCAATTTTCACCCCAAAATCCCCGTTTTTCACCCAAATTCCCCAATTTTCACCCCAAAATCCCCAATTTTCACCCAAATTCCCCAATTTTCACCCCATTTTTTTCCCAAAATCCCCAATTTTCACCCCCCAAACCCCACAGAAATCCCCGATTTTCACCCCAATTTTCCCCCAAAATCCCCAATTTTCACCCCAATTTCCCCATTTTTCACCCGAATTCCCCAATTTTCACCCCAAAATCCCCAATTTTCAACCCATTTTTTCCCAAAATCTCCAATTTTCACCCCGAATCCCCAGTTATTCCCCAAAATCCCCAATTTTCACCCCCCAAACCCCCCAAAAATCCCCGATTTTCACCCCAATTTTCCCCCAAAATCCCCAATTGTCACCCCAAATTCCCCATTTTTCACCCAAATTCCCCAATTTTCACCCCAAATTTCCCATTTTTCACGCCAAATCCCCAATTATTCCCCAAAATCCCCGATTTTAACCCTCCAAACCCCACAGAAATCCCCGATTTTCACCCCAAAATCACCAATTTTCACCCCAAAATTCCAATTTTTCCCCCCAAATCCCCATTTTTCCCCCCAATTTTCCCAAAATCCCCGTTTTTCAGCCCAATTCTCACCTCTCGGCCTCCAGGGCGCCCCGGCATTGCCCCCCGCACCAGGCGCAGGCGCCCCCGGAGCCCCAAAATCCCTGTTTTTCCCAAAATCCCGGTTTCTCACCCCAATTCTCACCTCTGGGCCTCCATGGCCCCCCGGCAGCGCCCCCCGCACCAGGCGCAGGCGCCCCCGAATCCCCTTTAAATCCCCTTTAAATCCCCTTTGAATCCCCTTTAAACCCCCCCAATTTTCCCAAAATCCCCGTTTTTCACTCCAAAATTCCCCATTTTTCATACGCTACCCATTTTTCAAGCTCCTCATAATCCCATTTTCTCTCTAAAGAATTCCCGTTTCTCCCCCCTTTCTCACACTCTGGGCCTCCGTGGCCCAGCTCCGGCAGTGCCACCCCGGCACCAGGCGCAGGCGCCCCGGAGCCCAATTTTCACGCCCATTTTTACCCAAAATCCCCGTTTCTCACCACAAAATCTCACTCTGGGCCTTCCGTGGCGCCCCGGCAGTGCCCCCCGCACCCAAGGCGCAGGCGCCCTCCTGAGCCCCCAACATCCCGCTTTAAACCCCCCCCAAACCCCAATTTTCACCCTCCAAACCCGCCCAAAAATCCCCTCATTTTTCACCACCCATTTTTTCCCAAAATCCCCGTTTTTTCCCCCCCATAATGCTAACCTCTCAGCACATCCGCGGCCCTACCGGCAGCGCCCCGCCGCACCAGGCATCAGGCGCCCCCTATAATCCTCAATTTTCACGGACCCAAAATCCTCATTGTTTCCCCGCGAAATTTTCCCCCAAAATCACTGGTTTTTTTTCCCCCGCAAATCTCACCTCTGGGCCTCCGTGGTCGCCCTACGGCACTGCCCCCGCACTAGGCGCAGGCGGCCCCGGAGCCCCCTAATCCGCCATTTTTTCACTCAACAAAATTTCCCCACTTTTTTCACCCATTTTTCTCAAAATCCTTGTTTTTCCCCCATTATTTTCTCCAAAATTCTCCGTTTCTCACCTCATAAATCCCGGTTTTTCCTCTCCCAATTCTCACCTCTCGCGTCCTCCGCGGCGCCCCGGCCACTGCCCCCGCACCAGGCGCAGGCGCCCCCGAGCCGTTGCAAGCGCGCGGCGCGGGAGTGGCCCGCAGGGCTCGGGGCGGCCACCCGCAGCGCCCAGAGCCCTCCGCCAGGGCGGCGGCCCGTTGAACCCGTCCGAGAGGAAGTAGGCGCCCGCCAGCTCGGCCAGGGACGTGGCCCACGGCAGCCGGCATGGGGGTGGTCCCACGCACCGACGGGTCTGGGGGGAAAATTGGGCATTTTTAGAACCACAAAATTTCACGAGCCCAAAGATCCCCAGAAATTAGGGGTTTAAACTACTTCAAAATCCCCCCCAAATGTCCTTCCAAAAGTCCTCTCGTAGAATATCTCCCAAAAATGCCTCAAAATTCCCCCATAATCCCCCATATAAAAACTTTCTATTTTCCAGCAAAATTCCACAAAATCCCCTAATAATTCTCCAAATATCTCCCGCAAATGATCTCTCAAAAGTGCTCTTCATAAATCTCCCTCAGAATCTCACCAAAATTCCCCTAAAAATCCTTCCAAATACTCCCTCAATATTCCCCCAATAATTCTGCAAAATTGCCCCAAATATCTCCTGTAAAATATGCCTCCAAAATTACCCTATAAACTGTCTCTCTCAAAAGTCCCCTCTAAAATTCGCCACAAAATCATCTCAAAATTCCTCCAATATCTCGCCCCAAAAAATCCCTCTCTAAATTGCCACCAAATGCCCGCAAAAAGTCCCTCAAAATCGTCCGCGCAAAAATCGCCTCCAAAATTCCACTAAATATTCCGATGTTTTTGCCCCCAAAATGGGGGAGGAATATGGGAGGGGGTGTCAAGATTTCGGGCGGCACCCGCAAGCGCCCAGAGCTCCCGGGCGGCGCCGGTTGAACTGCCGCGAGAGGAAGAGGCCCGCCCGCCCTAAGCTTGGCCAGGGCGTGGCCCTACGGCAGCGCGTGCAATGGGGGGGCCCACCCACCGACGGGTCTGGGGGGAAATGAGAATGGAGGGGTTTAGACACAAATATTCACGTGACACCAAAAAATCCGTGACCCTAAATTCCCCATAAAATTCTTGCCAAAATTGCCCCAAAATTCTCAAGAAAATTCCTCCCAAAATGTGCCTCAATATTGCCCCAAAAATTCTCTCAATAATTGCCGCCAAAACTCTTCGCTAAACATTGCCCCAAAGATCCCCAAAAATTCCCCTAAAATTCCATACCAAAAACTCCCCTAAAATTCTAGCAAAATTGTCCCCCAATAATTGTCTCAAAAATTGGCACAAAATTGCCCTCCTAAATTCCAGCAAAAGATGTCCCCTAGAATCCACCAAAACACCCTTATAATTCCTCAAAGATTCCTTTGCTCAAAATTGCTCAAAATTTGCCATATCCAAATTCTTCCCAAAATTGCCCCAAAATTCTCCCATCCAAATTTGCCTTCAAAAATCTCCTCAATATTACCCTAAAATTTGCGCCCAAAATCCCCTAAAATTCTCCAAAATTTCCTGCAAATAAACGCCAAAAAAAGTCCTCAAAATCACCTCCAAATTTACCCCAAATCCCCAACGAATTCCCCCCAATAATGGTCTCAAAATTCCTCCAAAATCCCTCCTAAAATTCCCTTCCTAAAATTCCAAATTTTTGCCCCCATAAAATGGGGCAGGAAATAGGGGAGGGGGTGTCGGAATTTCGGGCGGCAGCCCGAGCGCCCAGTGCCCCCCCAGGGCGGCGCCGTTGAACCCGCCCGAGATGGAAGAGGCGCCCGCGCAGTCTCGGCCAAGGGCGTGGCCCACGGGTCAGGAGGCTGGGGGGCCCCAACCTACAAGACGGGTCTGCGGGGAAATCGGAGTTTTTAGTTGATTAGAAAACTCGCATAATTAATCTGCCCCAAATTCCCCCTGAAATTTCCTCAAAAAATTCGCTCCAAAATTCCCGTCAACAAATTGCTGCCCAAAATTGCCTGCAATATTGACGGACAAAATTCCGCTCACAAAATTGCCCATCAATTCTCTCCAAAATTGCTCGACAGAAATTCTCCCAGAATTCCCCTAAACAATTCTCAAAACTCCGCCTAAGAATTCCTCAAATTTCCCCCAAAATCCCCTCAAAAATTGCCTCCAAAATTCCCCTAAAATTCCCCTAAAATTACACGCAAAAATTCCCCCAAGAAATTCCGGCAAAACTTCCACTAAAAGTGTCCTTCATAGAATTCCCTCCAAAATTGCTCAATATTTCCCCGCCAAATATTCCTGCTATCAAACTCTGCCTCCAAAATTCTCGACCAGAAATTGCCGACAAAATCGTCTCCAAATCCCAAAATCCCACGCTATTAATCCCCTCTAAAATTCATCAAAAAAATTCTCAACAATTCCCCAAAAAATTCCACTAAACTCCCCTAAAATGTCCTCAAAAAAAATTCTTACCAAAAACTGCCCTCAAAATATTCCCTCTCAAAAAATTGCCGCCAAAATCGTCTCAAAAATGCCGCTCAAAATTCCACTCCAAAAGCTCTCTTAATATGCCTCAAAATATTCCTCCAAAATTGCATAACGCACAAATTCCGTCTCAAAAATTGTCCCAAAAACATCCCCCAGAAATTCCTCTAATAATCTACACCATAAATTCCCTCTAAAATTCCAATCCAAAACTCCCTAGAATTTACTCAAAAATTCGCTCCTTAAATTGCCTCAATATTGCCAATCGAAATTGCCCCAAAAACTCCCCTAAAATTTCTTGCAAAATTGCCATCCAAAAAACTTGCCACAAAAATCGTCTACAATTAATCCCCTACGAAAATCCCCCTACAATTCCCTCCAAATATTCCATCCAAAAGTTGCCGCCAAATTGCCCTATAATTCCTCCAAAATTGCCTCCAAAATTTCCCCAAAATTGCCCCATAAATTCGCCTCACAAATTGCCCCCAAAATTTCCGCAGAATTCCCACTAAAATTCCCCAAAATTCCCCCCAAATCCCCCTCAAAATCGCCACTGCAAATTTCCTCCCAAAATCCCAAAAAATCGCTTTCAAGAATCACCTCCAAAATGCATCTCAAAATTCCTCCTAAAATCCCCCCAAAAGTCCCCTAAATATTGCCTGTCTATAAAATCCCCCAAGAAATGGCCTCAGAATTCCCCCAAAATCCCCTCAAAATTTCCGAGTCGGCCAAAAAATCCCCTAAAAATCTGGCCTAAAATCCGCAATAAATTCCCCTAAAATTCCCAAATATCGTCTCAAAATTCCCAAAATGTCGAAGAAATTCCCAAATTTTGGCGCCCCCCTCATTTCCGACCCCCCCGAATCCCTGAGACCCCTCCCTCAATATTGGGGGAGACCTGCCCAAAATTCCCCAAAAATTTCCCTGGCCAAAATTCCTCAAAATTCCTCTCCCGAAGCCCCCGACCCTATTTTTCTCCTCAATTTTTTGGCGCCTAATTTTTCGCGTTTTTTTTTTTCCTAATTTTTCATCTCCAATTTTCACCCAATTTTCACCCCCTAATATTCCCTGAGATCCCTCCCCAAATTCGGACACCCCAGAAACTGCCCAAATCTCCTTCCTGTCTCCCGAAGCCCGCCAGACCCTTTTGTCCCCTCTATTTTTCCCATTTTTTGCCATTTTTCACCACCAAATTTCACCCGATTTTCACCTCAATTTTTCGGGGTCCCCCCTTTTAGGACCCCCCGTTCCAGGTAGACCCCCTCCCCCAAATTCAGACAGACTCACAAAACCCCTCCTCTCTGCCGCGAAGCCCGCCAGACCTCCATTTCCCCTCATTTTTTGCGTTAATTTCGCCATTTTTCGCAGCATTTTTCACCAAATTTCACCATCCCGATTTCACCCAATTGTTGCGCTGCCTGCAAGCGCCGGAAACTCCCTCCATTTTAGTGACCCCCCGCCGACCTCCCGAGACCCCTCCTCCAAATTTTCGGACACCCCAAACCCCCAAACCTCCTCCCTCACTTCAAGACCCAAGACCCATTTTTTGGTGAGGAGGTGTGTGCCATTTTTTTGCCATTTTTCGACCCAAAATTTTCACTCCGATTTCACCCAATTTTCGCGCCCCCCAATCCCTGAGACCCCTCCCCAAATTCAGACACCCCAAAGTCCCCCCAAATTTCCCTACCCGAAGCCCCAGACCCATTTCCCCCCCCCAATTTCCCCACTTTTTTCCCCCATTTTTTTGCCATTTTTTCACATATACCCGATTTTCACCACAATTTTCACGCACCCCGCTCCCCACATGGTCCTTTACGCTATATGTGTTTTTTTATTTTATGGAAGGGCGGCAACGGGTTGGTCCCCCACACAAAATTTCGGACGCCCCCCCAATCCTGAGACCCCTCCCCAAATTCGGAACCGCGCAAACCCTCCAAATCTCTCCCTTCCCTCAAGCACCGCCAGACGCGCAATTTCCCTCCGATTTCAACATTTTTCGCCATTTTTCACCAAATTTCCAAACCCGATTTTCGCCAATTTTCGCGCCCCCCCCCATTTCGGGACCCCCCCCGACCCTGAGACCCCTCCCCAAATTGGGGGCACCAAAATTCCATCCCCGATAGCCCCCAGAACCATCTCCCCCCAATTTCCCACATTTTTTTGCTCATTCTTTTCGCCTTTTTCACACCAAATTTCATCACCGATTTTCACCCATTTTCGGTGCCCCCATTTTAGGACCCTCCCCGATCCCTGAGACCCTCCCAAATTCAGACACCCCAACCCTGCCAAATCCCGCACTTCCTCAAGCCCCCAGACCCATTTTCCCTCATTTTTTGCCCTAATTTTCCATTTTTTGCCATTTTTCACGCCAAATTTCACAGCCGATTTTTCACCCAATTTTCGCCCCCATCCATGAGACCCCTCCCCATATTCAGACACCCAGACCCCCCCAAAATTCCTCCCCGAAGCCCCCAGACCGCATTTTTCCCCTCCATTTTTTATTTCTGTAATTTTCCCATTTTTTGCCATTTTTCAACCCAAATTTCACGCCGCTTTTCACCGCATTTTTTGCGCCCCCCCCCCATTTTTAGGACGCTCCCCCCGATCCGAGACCGCCTCCGCCAAATTCGGACAGCCCGAAACACTCCAAATTCTCCCTTCCGCTCAAGACCCCAGACGCCATTTTTGCCCCTAATTTTTCCCATTTTTTTGCCATTTTCACCCCAAATTTCACCCCGATTTTCACTCCATTTCGCCGCCCCCAAATCCTGAGACCCCTCCCCAAATTCAGACACCCCAAACCCCGCGCCAAATTTCCCTCCCCGAAGCCCCAGCCATTTCCCCCCCCAATTTCCCCCCATTTTTGCTCCATTTTTTTGTCCATTTTTTCACCCAAAATTTCCACCCGATTTGCACCAAAATTTTTGGGGCTCCCCATTTTCTGACCCCCCGCAATCCCTGAAGACCCTCCCCAAATTCAGACACCCCAAAACCCTCCCAAACCCCGCCTCCTCTCAAGGACCACAGAACCATTTTTTCCCCTCTCATTTTTTCTGTAATTTTCCCATTTTTTTCCATTTTTCACCCAAATTTTCACCCGAATTTTCGGCTCCAATTTTGCGCCGCGCCGACCCATGTTCGGAACCCTGCCCCGACCCCTGAAGACCCTCCCAAAATTCGGACACCCCAAACCCTCCAAATCTCTCCCTTCCCTCAAAGACCCCAGACGCATTTTTTGGCCCTAAATTTTCCCATTTTTTGCCCATTTTTTTCACCCAAATAATTCACCCGATTTTCACCCCAATTTTTCCGGCCCCCCGAATCCCTGAGACCCCTCCCCAAATTCAGACACCCCAATAACCCCCCAAATTTCCCTCCCCGAGCCCCAGGACCATTCTCCCCCCCCAATATTTCCCCATTTTTTGCCCATTTTTTGCCATTTTTTTCACCCAAATTTCACCCGGTTTTCACCCAAATTTTCGTGCCCCCACCCATTTCGGACTCCCCCACGCCACCGAGACCCCCTCCCCAAATTCCGGGGCCCCCGACCGCGTGTGGGGGTTAGGATCCAGGAGTTTGCAGCGGATCCTGTAGAGCAGCACGGCGTTGCTTGAGTCGCGGGCGGTCGCTGCGCCCCCCACGACGCACCACGGGTGTCCCCCAGCAACCGCGGCCGCGTGGAAATAGTGGGGGCGGGCGGGGGAGGGGGCGTGGGAGCCTTCCAATCCGGAAGACCACAAATACGAACCCAAATTTGAAAATCTTACGAGAGATGAGCCAGACCGGCCCACGTGACCCCAAACAGTGCCGGGGGCTGGGGGGAGGGAGAAGTCAAGCCCTCGCCCAAAAATCCGGCCGACCCCAGACCCAAAAAACCCCGAAAAAGAAAAAAATCCCCCCAAAATTTGAAGTAAAATATCATTAAACGAGCCCAAAATGAGCCCCAGAGACCCCCCAAGGATCTCGAGCCTCCAGAAGAGACAGATTGTGGCGGGGCTTGGGAGGGAGAACGTTTTAGAGACCCCTCCCCTAAAAAATCCCAGACCCCAGGAGCCCAAAAAACCCGAAAACAAAAAAAAACCTCCAAAATATTTGAGTAAAAATATCATTAAACTGAGCCCAAAGATGAGGCCCCAGAGTGCACAAAGTACCCCGCAATAAGTGGAGCCGGACTCCCCCATTGGGGAGGGGACTTCGCTATTCTAGAGACCCCTCCCCAAGCAAAATCCCGGCAGACCCAGACCCAAAAACCCAAAAGCAAAAAAAATCCTCCAAAATTTGATAAATCCATTATGACCATTAAATGAGCCCAGAACCCAAGTGACCCCCAAAAACAGTGGGAGCTGAGGAGAATCGAGACCCCCCCAAAATCCCCCCCAGACAAAAACCCGAAAAATCCCAAAGAATAAAATCATAGCCCAAATTCCCAATGCGAAATGACCCGACCCCAAAATGCTCAGGCCCCCAATATGAAAGACCCCTCCCCCAAAATTTTAGGAGACCCCTCCCAAAAAATCCCGGGCCCAAGACGCAAAAAAATTCCCGAAAAATCCCCAAAAATTTGAGTAAAATATCATTAAACGAGACCAAAATGAGCCCCAAGAGACCCGCCAAAGATGGCTCTAGACACCCCGAATTTAGGGGGAGCGGGTCTCCTAACAATTTTGGGGACCCCTCCCAAAAAATCCGCCAGGACCCCAGACCCAAAAAACCCCAAAAAACAAACAAAAAAAAAACCCCCAAAAATTTGAGTAAAATCCCAAAAACGGCCCAAAATGAGCCCCAGAACACCCCCAAACGTGATCCCCAAAATAGTGGAGGGGCGGGGCTGGGGGGGAGGGCGAGACACGTCAGAGACCCCGTCACCCAAAAATCCCGGACCCCAGACGCCAAAAAAATCCCGAAAAAAATCCCCAAATTTGAAATAAAACATCCCCTTAATACTGACCCAAAGTTCCCATTTAAACCCCCCAAAAATCCCCCAAAATCCCATTTTAATCGCCCCAAATCCCATTTAGAAATTCCCCAAACTCCGTTTAAAACCCCCCAAAATCCCAAAAATCCCCATTTAAACCCCTAAAATCCCTTAAAAACCGCAAAAAATTTAAAAATTTCCAAAAAAATCAAATTTGAAAGTCCGCCAAAATTCCATCAAAACCCCCCAAAATCCCCAAAAAAATCCCATTTAAATCCCCCAAAAATTATCCCATTTAAACCCCCCCAAAGCCCCACCAAAAGTCTCATTTAAATCCCCAAAAATCCCCCACAAAAATCCCAATTTAAATCCGCGCATAACAATCCCATTTAAACACCCCCCAAAAATCCTCAAAAAAAGATCCCATTTTAATCCCCACAAAAATCCGCAAAAAAAATCCAATTTAAATCCCCCATAAATCCAATTTAAGACCGTTGAAAACTCCAGCAAAAATTCCCAAAAAAAAATCCATTTAACCCCAAACTTCCCGGTTTAACCCCTTGCTGCCCACCTTTTCCCCCCGGGCCGGTGCCAGCAGGCTCCAGTGCAGCCGGGCCAGGCTGAGGGAGCCCCACAATCCCCTTTAAACCCCCCCAAAAATCCCCAAAAAATCCAATTTTAACCCCAAAAACTCCACAAAAATTCCCCAAAAAATCCCATTTAACCCCAAAATCCCCGATTAACCCCTTGCTGCCCACCTTGTCCCCGCGGGCCGGCGCCAGCAGGCTCCAGTGCAGCCGGGCCAGGCTGAGGGAGCCCCAAAAACCCCATTTAAACCCCCAAAAATCCAATTTTAACCCCAAAAACTCCACAAAAATTCCCAAAAAATCCCATTTAACCCCCAAATTCCCGATTAACCCCTTCGTGCCCACCTTTTCCCCCCGGGCTGGGGCCAGCAGGCTCCAGTGCAGCCGGGCCAGGCTGAGGCTGTAGAGCTCGGCGCTCGGCGCCACGCGCTCCACGTGGAAGCGCTGCCCCCCGAACACGAACAGCGACCCCGAGGGCTCGTGCAGCGACGCCGAGTGCCCGTACACACCTGGGGGCAAAATCTGGGCTCAATTCCCGCGGTTTTGGGGCAGTTTGGGGTATTTGCCCCCAATTTTTCCCTTTTTTTTCTCATTTTTCCCCCTTTTTTTGCAATTTTTTCCCATTTTTTCCCGATTTCGCCCCTTTTTTCCCCGTTTTCACCTGTGGGGGGGGTCCCCGAGGTGCCTCCCACCCCACAATTTTCTCCCCTTTATACCCCCAATTTTCCCCTTTTTTTTTCCTCATTTTTCCCCATTTTTTTGCCATTTTTTCCCCTTTTTTTCCCCTTTTTTTCCCTTTTTTTCCCCTTTTTTCCCGATTTCGCCCCTTTTTCCCCCGTTCTCACCTGTGGGGGGGGTCCCCGAGGTGGGCGCCACCGCCCAGGTTTCCGAGGGGGGGTCGAAGATGAGCAGCTCGGTGTTGAAGCCGTTCTGGGGGGAGAAGCCCCCGACCAGAAAAACGCCGCGGGCGCCGCCGGGGGTCAGCGAGTGCCCGGCCAGCGCCGGCACCTGCGGGGCCTGGAACACAAATTTGGGGTTAAAACATCGAAATTTGGGTTCGGGACCCCCAAAAATGGGATCGGGACCCCCAAAAATGGGGTTGGGGGCTGAAATTTGGGACTGGGACCCCGCCGGGGGTCAGCGAGTGCCCGGCCAGGGCCGGCACCTGCGGGGCCTGGAATTGGGGTGAAAACATCGAAATTTGGGGTGAAAACATCAAAATTTGGGGTTAAAACATTGAAATTCGGGATTGGGACCCCCAAAAATGGGGTTGGGGGCTGAAATTTGGGGGTTTTGGGGCCAAAATTTGGGATCGAGACCCGCCCGGGGTCAGCAAGTGCCCGGCCAGGGCTGGCACCTGCGGGGCCTGGAATTGGGGTCAAAACACCGAAATTTGGGGTTAAAACATCGAAATTCGGGTTTGGGACCCCCAAAAATGGGATCAGGACCCCCAGAAATGGGGCTGGGGGCTGAAATTTGGGGGTTTGGGGCTGAAATTTGGGACCGGGACCCGCCCGTGGTCAGCGAGTGCCCGGCCAGGGCTGGCACATGGGGGGCCTGGAATTGGGGTGAAAACACCGAAATTTGGGGTTAAAACATCAAAATTTGGGTTCGGGACCCCCAAAAATGGGATCGGGACCCCCAAAAATGGGGTTGGGGGCTGAAATTTGGGGGTTTGGGGCCAAAATTTGGGATCGAGACCCCCAAATTCGGGACCTGCCCAGGGTCAGCGAGTGCCCGGCCAGCGCCGGCACCTGCGGGGCCTGGAACGCAAATTTGGGGTTAAAACATCGAAATTTGGGGTTAAAACATCGAAATTCGGGTTCAGGACCTCCAAAAATGGGATCGGGACCCCCAAAAATGGGGCTGGGGGCTGAAATTTGGGGGTTTTGGGGCTGAAATTTGGGATCGGGACCCCCCTGGGGTCAGCGAGTGCCCGGCCAGGGCTGGCACCTGCAGGGCCTGGAATTGGGGTGAAAACACCGAAATTTGGGGTTAAAACATCAAAATTAGGGTTCGGGACCCCCAAAAATGGGGTTGGGGGCTGAAATTCGGGATTGAGACCCCAAAATTTGGGATCAGGAGCCCAAAATTCGGGTTCGGGACCCTCCCAGGGCCAGCAAGTGCCCGGCCAGGGTTGAATTTCAGGTAAATCCCAGGAGAATTTTGGGTAAATTCCAGGTGACTTTTGGGCCAATTTTGGGCCAAATTTCTGGTAAAATTGAGGTGAATTTTGGATAAATTTTGGGTGAATTTTGGGCTAATTTTGGGTGAATTTGGGGTGCATTTGTGGCACTCACCTGCAGGCAGCGCCACTGCAGCGAGGTGAGGTTCAGCAGCCACGTGTCTGAATTTTGGGCTGATTTCGGGTGAATTCGGGCTATTTTTGGGCTGAATTCTGGGCTGATTTTGGGCTATTTTTGGGTGCATTTTGGGCTGAATTTCAGGTGAATTTGGGGCACTCACCTGCAGGCGGCGCCACTGCAGCGAGGTCAGGTTCAGCAGCCACGTGTCCGAATTTTGGGCTGATTTTGGGTGAATTTTGGGCTGATTTTCGGGTCAATTCTGGGCTGATTTGGGGCTATTTTTGGGTGCATTTTGGGCTGATTAGGGGTGAATTTGGGGTGCATTTTTGGGCACTCACCTGCAGGCGGCGCCACTGCAGCGAGGTCAGGTTCAGCAGCCACGTGTCTGAATTTTGGGCTGAATTTCGGGTGAATTTGGGGCTGATTTTGGGCTATTTTTGGGTGCATTTTGGGCTGAATTTCAGGTGAATTTGGGGCACTCACCTGCAGGCGGCGCCACTGCAGCGAGGTGAGGTTCAGCAGCCACGTGTCCGAATTTTGGGCTGATTTGGGGCTGATTTTGGGTGAATTTTGGGCTGATTTTGGGCTATTTTTGGGTGCATTTTGGGCTGATTTCAGGTGAATTTTGGGCTATTTTTGGGTGCAATGTGTGGCACTCACCTGCAGGCGGCGCCACTGCAGCGAGCTCAGGTTCAGCAGCCACGTGTCTGAATTTTGGGCTGATTTTGGGCTATTTTTGGGCTGATTTTGGGTGCATTTTAGGTGAATTTCAGGTGAATTTGGGGCACTCACCTGCAGGCGGCGCCACTGCAGCGAGGTCAGGTTCAGCAGCCACGTGTCTGAATTTTGGGCTGATTTCGGGTGAATTTGGGGCTGATTTTGGGCTATTTTTGGGTGCATTTTGGGCTATTTTTGGGTGCATTTTGGGGCACTCACCTGCAGGCGGCGCCACTGCAGCGAGCTGAGGTTCAGCAGCCACGTGTCCAAATTTTGGGCTGATTTTGGGTGAATTTTGGGCTGAATTTTGGGCTGAATTTCGGATGAATTTGAGGCTGATTTGGGGCTGATTTTGGGCTATTTTTGGGTGCATTTTGGGCTGATTTTGGGTGCATTTTGGGTGAATTTTGGGCTATTTTTGGGTGAATTTGGGGCACTCACCTGCAGGCGGCGCCACTGCAGCGAGGTGAGGTTCAGCAGCCACGTGTCCGAATTTTGGGCTGATTTCGGGTGAATTTTGGGCTGAATTTCGGGTGAATTTGGGGCTGATTTTGGGCTGATTTTGGGTGAATTTTGGGCTATTTTTGGCTATTTTCAGGTGCATTTTGGGTGAATTTCAGGTGAATTTGGGGTGCATTTTTGGGCACTCACCTGCAGGCGGCGCCACTGCAGCGAGGTCAGGTTCAGCAGCCATGTGTCCGAATTTTGGGCTGATTTCAGGTGAATTTTGGGCTATTTTCGGGTGAATTTTGGGCTGATTTCAGGTGAATTTGGGGTGAATTTGGGGTGCAATTTGTGGCACTCACCTGCAGGCGGCGCCACTGCAGCGAGCTCAGGTTCAGCAGCCACGTGTCCGAGGCCGCCCCCGCCCAGGTGAGCCCCCCCACGAGGAGCAGCGCCCCTCCCCCCGGCAGGGGCGTGGCCGCGTGCAGGTACCGGGGGGCGGGGCCGGCCCCGCCCTCCCCCTCCCCCGCCAGCACCTGCGTCCAGCGCCGATCCCGCAGCGAGAACCTGGCGGCACAGGGGGGGAAAGTGGGCTCAGGTGTGCCCAGGTGAGCTCAGGTGTGCCCAGGTGTGCCCAGGTGGGGTTAAAGTGGGCTCAGCTGTGCCCAGGTGTGCCCAGGTGGGGTAAAATGGGGCTCAGGTGTGCCCAGGTGTGGTTAAAGTGAGTTCAGGTGTGCCCAGGTGGGGTTAAATTGGGGCTCGGGTGTGCCCAGGTGTGCTCAGGTGTGCCCAGGTGGGGTTAAAATGGAGCTCGGGTGTGCCCAGGTGTTCCCAAGTGTGCTCAGGTAGGGTCAAAGTGGGGCTCAGGTGTGCCCAGGTGTGCCCAGGTGGGTTAAAGTGAGTTTAGGTGTGCCCAGGTGGGGTTAAATTGGGGCTCAGGTGTGCCCAGGTGTGCCCAGGTGGGGTTAAAATGGGCTCAGGTGTGCCCAGGTGGGGTTAAAGTGGGGCTCGGGTGTGCCCAGGTGAGATCAAAGTGGGGTTAAGTTGGGGTTCAGGTGAGCTCAGGTGTGCCCAGGTGGGGTTAAAGTGGGCTCAGGTGTGCTCAGGTGTGCCCAGGTGGGGTTAAAGTGGGCTCAGGTGTGCCCAGGTGAGATCAAAGTGGGGTTAAGTTGGGGTTCAGGTGAGCTCAGGTGTGCCCAGGTGGGGTTAAAGTGGGGCTCGGGTGTGCCCAGGTGGGGTTAAAGTGGGCTCAGGTGTGCTCAGGTGTGCCCAGGTGGGGTTAAAGTGGGGCTCAGGTGTGCCCAGGTGTGCCCAGGTGGGGTTAAAGTGGGGCTCAGGTGTGCCCAGGTGTGCCCAGGTGTGCCCAGGTGTGCCCAGGTGGGGTTAAAGTGTGCCCAAGTGTGCCCAGGTGTGCCCAGGTGGGGTTAAAGTGTGCCCAGGTGTGCTCAGGTGTGCCCAGGTGTGTTCAGGTGAGATCAAAGTGGGGTTAAAGTGGGGGTCAGGTGCGCTCAGGTATGCCCAGGTATTTCTGGGCAATTTTTTTGGCTTTTTTTGGGTTGTTTTGGGGGTATTTGGGGCTTTTTTTTGGGTATTTTGGAGCTATTTTTTGGGCTATTTTGGGGCTTTTTTTTGGTGTATTTTAGGGCGGTTTTGGGGGTATTTTGGGGCCATTTTTTGGGAATTTTGGGGCTATTTTTTGGTATTTTCGGGGCTTTTTTTTGGGTATTTTGGGGCTATTTTTTGGGAATTTTCGGGGTGCCTCTGAAGATATTCTGGGGGTATTTTTGAGGTATTTTTTGGGTGTTTTGGGGTTATTTTTGGAGGAATTTTTTGGGGTATTTTCGGTTGTCTTTGGGCTATTCTTTGGGCAATTTTGGGGTGTTTTGGGGTTAGTTTTGGGGTATTTTTGGGGGGTATTTTGGGGTGGTTTTGGGGTATTTTTTTGGCTAATTTTTGGGTATTTGGGGGTATTTTTGGGGTGATTTTTGTGGGTACTTTGCGCGCGCTATTTTTTGAGGCTGTTTTGGGCTAAAATTTGGGGCTATTTTGGGGTTTTTTTGGCGGTATTTTGGGCCCATTTTTGGGTATTTGGGCTATTTTTTGGTATTTTCGGGGTTGCTTCATGAAGATATTCTTGGGGTATTTTTGAGGTAATTTTTTTGGGTATTTTGGGGCTTTTTTTTGCGGGTGGATTTTTGAGGGTTATTTTTGGGCTGAATTTTTTGAGGCTGTTTTGGGTATTTTTGGGCTTTTTTTTGACTATTTTTGGAGGAATTTTTGGGGTGTTTTTTGGGGTTATTTTCGGAGTAATTTTTTGGGGTATTTTTGGTTGTTTTGGGCTATTTTTGGGCTATTTTTGGTTAGTTTTGGGGTATTTCTGGGGGGTATTTGGTGGTTTTGGGCGTATTTTTTTGGCTAATTTTCTTGGCGTATTTAGGGGTATTTTTGATGCGGTACTTGTGGGCTATTTTTGAGTGTTTGGGCTTTTTGGGAGATTTTGGGGGCTATTTTGCGTGGCTTTTTTTTTGGCGTTATTTTGGGGCTATTTTTTGGGTATTTTTGGGGCCTTAATTTTTGGGTATTTTTCGGGTGCTTCTGAAGATATTCTTGGGCGTATTTTTTGAGGCTGTTATTGGGCTATTTTGCGGGCTATTTTTTGGGTATTTTCGGTGCTTTTGAAGATAAATTTTTGGGTATTTTTGGCTAGTTTGGCGCGCTATTTTTTGCGGCCGTTTCTGGAGCTATTTCTGCTCCGTTTTTGGTGCGGATTTGGGCGTTTTTGGGGTCCCCACTCACCTGTAGAGGCTGCCCAGAGGTCCCTGGGCCAGGCTGAGCCCCGCGAAGAGCCAGAGGCGTCTCGTTGGGGCCGCGCCACGAGCTGCTGCCCCAGGCGCCCGCAGAAACCGCCCCGGAGAGTCCTGAGGGTTTTGGGGTAAAAAATTCAGGGATTTGGAAAATTCACGGTAAAAACGGGGATTTTTTGGGGATTTTTGGGGATTTTTTGGGGTTTTTTTCGGGGTTTTTAGGGGATTTTTTGGGGGAATTTTTGGGGTTTTGGGGAGGCTGTGCCCCAGGCGCCGCAGGAACCGCCCCGGAGAGTCCTGAGGGGTTTTGGGGTAAAATTCAGGGATTTTGGGAAAATTCCGGTGAAATTCAGGGATTTTTTGGGGAATTTTTGGGTTTTTTTCAGGGTTTTTTGGGGATTTTTTGGGGTTTTTTAGGGGATTTTTTGGGGATTTTTTGGGGTTTTGGGGAGGCTGTGCCCCAGGCGCCGCAGGAACCGCCCCGGTGAGTCCTGAGAGGGATTTTGGGGTGAAATTCTACAATTTTGGGAAAATTCCGGTGAAAATCGGGGATTTTTGGGTGAATTTTTGGTTTTTTGGGGTTTTTGGGGATTTTTTGGGGGTTTTTTGGGGTTTTGGGGAGGCTGTGCCCCAGGCGCCGCAGGAACCACCCCGGAGAGTCCTGAGGGATTTTGGGGTGAAATTCGGGGATTTTGGGAAAATTCTGGTGAAATTTGGGGATTTTTTGGGGAATTTTTGGGTTTTTTTCAGGGTTTTTTGGGGATTTTTTGGGGTTTTTTAGGGGATTTTTTGGGGATTTTTTGGGGATTTGGGGAGGCTGTGCGCCAGGCGCCGCAGGAACCGCCCCGGAGAGTCCTGAGGGATTTTGGGGTGAAATTCAGGGATTTTGGGAAAATTCCGGTGAAAATCGGGGATTTTAGGGTAATTTTTGGGGTTTTAAGGGGGTTTTTTGGGATTTTTTGGGGGAATTTTTGGGGTTTTGGGGAGGCTGTGCCCCAGGCGCCGCAGGAACCGCCCCGGAGAGTCCTGAGGGGATTTTGGGGTGAAATTCAGGGATTTTGGGAAAATTCCGGCGAAAAACGGGGATTTTTTGGGAATTTTTGGGGGTTTTTTTGGGGTTTTTTAGGGGTTTTTTTGGGGTTTTGGGGAGGCTGTGCCCCAGGCGCCGCAGGAACCGCCCCGGAGAGTCCTGAGGGGTTTTGGGGTGAAATTCAGGGATTTTGGGAAAATTCCGGTGAAAATTGGGGATTTTTGGGTGAATTTTGGGGATTTTTTGGGGTTTTTTAGGGGTTTTTTTGGGGTTTTGGGGAGGCTGTACCCGAGGCGCTGCAGGAACCGCCCCGGAGAGTCCTGAGGGATTTTGGGGTGAAATTCCGCGATTTTGGGAAAATTCCGGTGAAAATCGGGGATTTTTGGGTTTTTTTTTGATTTTTTGGGGGAATTTTTGGGGTTTTGGGGAGGGGTTTGGGGTGATTTTGGGATGGGTTTTTGGGGTGATTTTTCAGGGTTTTTGGGGTGATTTTGGGGTGATTTTGGGATAGATTTTTGGGGTTTTTTTTCAGGATTTTGGAGGTGATTTTGGGGTTTTTGGGATGGGTTTTTTGGGTGGTTTTTGGGGTGATTTTTGGGGTTTTTGGGGTCCCTCACCTCAGGGGTTTTTGGGGTATTCGGGATGGATTTTGGGGTTTTTTTCAGGATTTTGGGGGTAATTTTTGGGTTTTTGGGGTCCCTTGTTCTGGGGGTTTTTGGGGTGATTTTTGGGTTTTTGGGATGGGTTTTTGGGATGGATTTTTGGGATGATTTTTCAGGGTTTTTGGGGTGATTTTGGGGTTTTTGGGATGGGGTTTTGGGGTGATTTTTTAGGGTTTTTGGGGTGATTTTGGGGTTAATTTCTGGGGTTTTTGGGGTGATTTTGGGATGGGTTTTTGGGATGATTTTTCAGGGTTTTTGGGGTGATTTTGGGGTGATTTTGGGGTGATTTTGGGGCGCCTCACCTCCTCGGGGCTGTCCCTCACCAGCTGCTCCCACACGATGCTCCCCGGCCCCAGGGGGGTCGAGCAGTTGGGACCCCCAAAACCTTCGGGGCACTCACAGACCCCCTGAGCCTGGAACCCCAAAAAAAAAAACCCCAAAAAATCCCAAAAGATCGGTCAGAAATTAAAAAAAAAGAGATTCCAAAAATCCCCAACGTTTCCCTGAAAAACCCACCCAAAAATGCAAAGAATTCCCCCCAAAATCCCGATTTTCCTCCAAAAAAATCCAATTTTTATCCCAAAATCCCAATTTTGACCCAGTTTTCTCCCCAAAATCCCAATTTTTCCCCAATTTTGCACATAAAAAATCCATTTTCCCCCAATTTTCCCCCAATTTTCTTTTAAAAATCCCAATTTTCCCTGATTTTCTCCCCCAAAATTCCAAATTTCCCCCAATTTGCCCCAAATTATCCTCCAAAATCCCAAATTTCCTCCAAAAATCCCAATTTTCCCCCTAAAACCCCCATTTTCCCCCAATTTCCCCCAATTTTCCCCCAATTTCCACCCCAAAAGTCCCAATTTTTCCCCTTAAAAAATCCCTTTTTTCCCCCATTTTTTGCCCAATTTTCCTGATTTTTTTCCCCAAAATTCCATTTTTGTCCCCAAAAATCCCAATTTTCCCCAATTTCCCCCAATTTTCACCCCAAAAATCCCAATTTCCCCATTTTTTCCCAATTGTCCCACAATTTTTTCCCCAAAAATTCCATTTTTGTCCCCAAAAATCGCAATTTTCCCCAATTTTGTCCCTAAAAAATCCCAATTTCCCCATTTTTTCCCCAAAATTCCATTTTTTCCCCCAAAAATCCCAATTTTCCCCTTAAAAAATCCCTATTTTCCCATTTTCCCCCCCATTTTTCCTATATTTCCCCCAATTTTTTCCCCCAAAATTCCATTTTTTTCCCCAAAAATTCCAATTTTCCCCTTAAAAAATCCCATTTTCCCCCACTTTCTGCATTTTTGTCCCCAAAATTCCAATTTTGTCCCTAGAAAACCCCATTTTTCCCCAATTTCCCCCAATTTTTCCCCCAAAATTCCATTTTGTCCCCAAAAATCCCATTTTTTCCCCATTTTTCCCCATTTTCCCCCAATTTTTGTCCCCAAAAATCCCATTTTTCCCCATTTTCTGCATTTTCCCCCCAAAAATTCCATTTTTCCCCCAAAAATCCCCATTTTTCCCCATTTTCTGCATTTTTGTCCCCAAAAATCCCATTTTCCCCCATTTTTCCCCCAATTTTTTCCCCCAAAATTCCATTTTTTCCCCAAAAATTCCCATTTTTTCCCCATTTTCCCCTGATTTTTCCCCCCAAAATCCCAATTTTCCTTTTAAAAATTCCCATTTTTTCCCCATTTTCTGCGTTTTTTTCCCCAAAATTCCATTTTTTCCCCCAAAATCCCCATTTCTCCCCAAAATTCCCATTTTTTTCCCCAAAATTCCCCCTACCTGCTGGCAGGCCCCTCCCCCGCACCCCCCCGGGCAGGTTGTGGGCGGGGCCCCGGGGCCGGGGGAGGGGCGGGGCCGCGGCTCCACCCGCGCCCGGAACCCCCAGCCCCCGGCGCCGCCGTCGGACTCGAAGTACAGCGCCAAAATCCCTGGAAAAGAGGGAAAAA
>NDFG01000292.1:93454-104075 GCA_002167245.1 Sporophila hypoxantha
AAAGAGAAGAGATCCCTAATTCCCAGTTTTTTTACCCCAACACCGGCAAAATTCAAACTTTTTCCTGCAATTCCACAGATTTTTCCCCCAAAAATTCCCCATTTTCCCAATATTCCCAATTTTTTCCCTCCAAAATTCCCAATTTTCCCCCAAAATCCGCTTTTACACCCGCCAAAATTCCAATTTCCCACATCCAAAATCCCATTTCCCAAAATTCCCTTTTTTTTCCCCCACCGCCAATTTTTTCCGCTCAAAATTCCCATTTTTTCCCGCCCAAAATTCCCATTTTTCTCCACGGCCAAAATTCCATTGTTCCCTCCCAATATTCCGCAAATTTTTCCCCCAAAATTCCCATTTTCCGCCCCAAAACACCAATTTTCTCTGGAAAATCCAATTTTTTCGCCAAAATTCCACATTTTCCCCCCAATATTTCCAAATGTTTTTCCCCGAATTCCGCATTTTTTCCCCCACAAACCCCTATTTGTTTCCGCCAAAAATTCCCAAAATTTTCCTCCCAAAATTCCCAATTTTTCCCACCAAAATCCCTTTTACCACCCGCCACGAAAATTCCCATTTTCCCCAAATCCCAATTTTCCTGCCAAAATCTCCCATTTTTTTCCCCAAATCCATTTTTTCCCCAAAATTCCCAATTTTTCCCCCCAAATCCCTTTTACACCCCCAAAACTGTCCCAATTTCCCCATCCAGAATCCCAATTTTCCCCCCAAAACCCACATTTTTTTTCCCCGCAAAACCCCACATTTTCCCCCCAAAATTCCCCATTTTCCCCCAAAATCCCAACTTTTCCCCCAAACCCCAATTTTCCTGGGAAAATTCCAATTTTTTTCCCCCGAAAACCCCCCAAATTTCCCTGGAAAATCCAATTTTTCCCCAAAAATTTCCCATTTTTTCCTCGCAAACCCCAATTTCTCCCCCCAGAAATTACCCTTTTCCCCCAAATCCCAGTTTTCCCCCCAATTCCCACTGTCGCCCTCAATATTCCCAAAATTTTTCCCCCAAAATTCCCAATTTTTTCTCACAAAATCCCTGATTTCTCCATCCCAAAATTCCCAATTTTTCCCCCAAAATCCACAATTTTTCTCCGCTCAATAATTCCCTTTTTTTTTCCTCCAAAAATTCCCATTTTTCCCCCCAAATCCCATTTTTTTTTCCCCCCCAAATTCCAAATATTTTCCCCCCAAATTCCCATTTTCGCCCAAAATCCCAATTTTTTCCCCAAAATTCCAATTTTTCCGCATCCAAAAATCCCCATTTTCCCAACATCCCATTTTTTCCCCCAAAATTCCCAATTTTTCCCCCCAAACTCCCTTTTACACCCCCAACAACCCCAATTTCCCATCCAAAATCCAATTTTCCCCCAGAACCCCAATTTTTTTCCCCCAAAAAATTCCCAATTTTCCCCCCAAAATTCCCATTTGTTTCCCCCAAAATTCCCAATTTTTCCCCAAAAATCCCCATTTTTCCCCCAAAATCCATAATTTTTTCGCCCCAAAATTCCCAATTTTCCCCCCAAAACCCCAATTTTCCCCCCAAAACCCCCAAATTTTCCCCCCAAAATTCATTTTCCCCCCAAAATTCCAATTCCCCCCCAAACCCAGTATTTCCCCTCCCCATACCCTGGCAGAGCTGCTCCCGTCGGGCCGCACGGCTGAGGGCCGATTTGGGCAATTTTTCGGCGGTTTTGGGGCAGGGCGCGGGGCCCCCCGTGACCGAGAAGCAGCCACAGGGCAGTGGGGGAGGGGCGGCCGCCGCCGCTTCGACCCCCGCGAGCACCAAATCCAGCGGGGCGTGAGCCGAGGGCAGGAGCTGCCGGCCCCGGCACTGCCCACGCACGCCCGCCGTGCCCTGCGACATCAAACGGGAAAATTCACATTTCTTGGCACTTTTCTGAATTTTTTTCCTGATTTTTTTTCTGATTTTTTTCACCAATTTTTTCCTATTTTTTTTCTAAATTTTTTTCTGATTTTTTAACTGATTTTTTTTTCCTGATTTTTTCTGATTTTTCCCTGATTTTTTGGTGATTTTTTTTACTGATTTTTTTTCTGATTTTTTTCGTGAATTTTTTCCGATTTTTTGGTAATTTTTTTCTGATTTTTTAACTGATTTTTTTCTGATTTTTTTCTGATTTTTCCCAGATTTTTTTTCCTATTTTTGTGTATTTTTTTTCCAATTTTTTCTGATTTTTTTCTGATTTTTTCCCATTTTTCTGATTTTTTTCTGATTTCTCCGATTTTTTCCCTATTTTTCTGATTATTTTTCTGATTTTTTCGCCCCGATTTTTTTCTGATGTTTTTCCTGAATTTTCGGTATTTTTTAATTATGGATTTTTTTCATCAGTTGTTGGGATTTTCCCCCTGATTTTTTTGGGGATTTGTCTTTTATTTTCTCATGGATTTTTGGGATTTTTTTGGCCATTTTTAGGGATTTTCTTGGGGTGCATTTTGGGGGCTTTTTTGGCTGCTGAGCCAAATCCAGCGGGGCCCCGAGCCGAGGGCAGGAGCTGCCGGCCCCGGCACTGCCGCCACCGCTACGCGCCCCAAGCCGTGCCTGCGACAGAAACGGGAAAAACGGGAAAATTCACATTGCGGGCACTTTTTCTGATTTTTTCTGATTTTTTTTCTGATTTTTTTCCAATTTTTTCCGATTTTTTCTAACAATTTTTCTGATTTTTTACTGATTTTTTCTTGATTTTTTTCTGATTTTCCTGATTTTTTTGGTGATTTTTTTCCTGATTTTTCTGATTTTTTCTGATTTTTTGGTGACATTTTTTCCGGATTTTTTGGTGATTTTTTCCGATTTTTTGGTTGATTTTTTTTCTGGATTTTTAACTGATTTTTTCTGATTTTTTCTGATTTTTTTCCAATTTTTTCAAGATTTTTTTGGTGATTTTTTTTCCGATTTTTTTGGTGATTTTTTTTTCTGTTTTTTTTTCTTGAATTTTTTTTTTCCCATTTTTCCCTGATTTTTTTCCTGATTTTTTTCCTGAATTTTTTCCGAATTTTTCCGATTTTTTTTTCCTGGTTTTTTTCCAAATTTTTCTGATTTTTTCCCTGAATTTTTTTTCCGATTTTTTCTGTTTATTTTTTTTCTGATTTTTTGCCAGAGTTTTTTTTCCTATTTTTTGTGTAATTTTTTCCAATTTTTTCTGATTTTTTTCTGATTTTTTCGCCAATTTTTCCTATTTTTCCTGAATTTTTTTCCGATTTTTTTCCTTATTTTCTGAATTAATTTTTCCTGAATTTTTTCCCTATTTTTTTCTGATTTTTGGTGATTTTTAGGTATTTATTATGATTTTTTCAGCAGTTGGTGGGGATTTTCCGCCTGATTTGTTGGGGGATTTTTCTTTTCTTTTTCTCGTGCTTTTTAGGGATTTTTTTTGGGTGCATTTTGGGGTTTCTGGCTGCTGAGCCCAATATCCACCAGCGGGTGCCCGAGCGAGGCCAAGGACTGCGGCCCGGCACTGCCGCACGCACGCGCCCCGTGCCTGGGGACAGAAACGGGAAAAACGGGACAATTGGAAAATTCACATTTGCAGGCACTTTTCCCAGTTTTTTCTGATTTTTTTCTAAATTTTTCCTGATTTTTTTCTGGATTTTTCCCGATTTTTTTCCAAGATTTTTTTGGTGATTTTTTCCGATTTTTTTCTGATTTTTCTGATTTTTTTTCCAATTTTTCTCAGATTTTTGGTGATTTTTTTCTGATTTTTTCGATTTTTTCCTATTTTTCCTCGATTTTTTTTTAACAATTTTTTCCCAATTTTTCTGATTTTTTTCTTATTTTCTTTCGCTGATTTTTCCCAATTTTTTCTTTTTTTCTGATTTTTCCTGATTTTTTTCCTGGATTTTTCCTGATTTTTTTCCTGATTTTTCCTTTTTTTTCTGATTTTTTCCACTATTTTTTCCTATTTTCCGATTTTTTTTCCAATTTTTTTTTCCGATTTTTTCCCACTTTTTGGGGATTTTTTCCAGTTTTTTCTGATTTTTTTTGTGATTTTTTTCCTATTTTTTTTCTGATTTTTTCGATTTTTTTCCTGATCTTTCCTTTTAATTTTTTTTCCGATTTTTTTCCGAAAGTTTTTTCTATTTCCGATTTTTTTTCCAATTTTTTTCCTACATTTTTGGCGATTTTTTTTGTGATATTTTTAGAGTCTTTACCTGGGGTCCCCTGGTGCCAGGTGCGCACCCTGTCCCAGTGGATGCCCCCTGGTGGTGGGGCCGCGGCAGTGACACCGCCCAGTGCAGCTTGGGCCATTTTGGGGTGGATTTTTTTTCATTTTTTGACCTTTTTTCCCCCGTTTTTTTTTTGTTTTTAGCAATTTGTGGGGCTGCACCTGGGGTCCCCGTTAGTGCCTAGGCGCGCACCTGTCCGCAGTGGGAGCCCCCTGGTGCGTGGGGCCAAGGCAGTGACTACCGCCCAGCCGTGTAGCTTTGGGCCCATTTTGGCCGTTTGGGGGGTGGATTTTTTTCATTTTTGGACCGTTTTTTTTCCCGTTTTTTTGTTTTTTTTAGGCAATTTTGGGGTCTCACCTGGGGGTCCCCCGTAAGTAGCCCGGCGCGCAGCGGTCGGCAGTGGAGCGCCTGGTGGTGGTGCCAGGCAGTGACACCGCCCAGCCTGCAGCTTTGTGCCGTTTGGGGGCCATTTTGGGGTGGATTTTTTCAATTTTTCTGACCGGTTTTTTTCCGTTTTTTTGTTTTATTAGTGCATTTTGGGTCTCACCTGGGGTCCCCTGTAGGTGTGCCCAGGCACACGCACCTGTCCACAGTTGGAGCCCCCTGGTGTGATGAGCCTAGCCAGTGTACATGTCACGGCGCCAAACTGCAGCTTTGGGCCTGTTTGGGGCCATTGGGTGGATTTTTTTTCATTTTTTGACCTCTGTTTTTTCCGCGTTTTTTTTTGTTTTTTTAGGCAATTGTTGGGGTCTCACCTGGGTCCCCGTAGTACCCGGGCGCGCACCACTGTCCCAGTGAGCCCCTGGGTGTGGGACCGGGCAGTGACACCACCCACGCCTGCAGCTTTGGGCCGTTTTGGGCGCCATTTGGGGGTGATTTTTTTCATTTTTGGACCGTTTTTTTTCCCGTTTTTTTTTGTTTTTTAGCTCATTTTGGTGTGTCTCATCCTGGGCCCGCGATAGTAGCCGGGCGGCGCACCTGTCCAGTGGTGCCCACCTGGTGGTGACGCCAGGCAGTGACACCGCCCAGCCTGCAGCTTTGGGCCGTTGGGGCCATTTTTGGGTGGATTTTTTTCATTTTTGACCGTTTTTATTTCCCGTTGTTTGTTTTTAGGCAATTTTGGGGCTCAACCTGGGGTCCCCTGGTGCGCGGCGCGCAGCGGTCGAGTGGGCCCCTCGGGGTGGCGGCCAGGCAGTGACCACCGCCCAGCCTGCAGCTTTGGGCCGTTTGGGGCATTTTGGGTGGATTTTTTCATTTTTGGACCGTTTTTTTTTCCCCCGTTTTTTTTGTTTTTTAGGCAATTTGGGGTCTCAACCTGGGGTCCCCGTAGTAGCCGGCGCGCAAGCGGTCCGAGTGGGGCCCCGTGGTGGGCGGCAAGGCATGTGGCAGACGCCGGAGCTGCGGTGGGCAGGAAGCGCTGCTCGGGGTCCCCGTGGCCGTGGCAGCCGCAGGGGCGGCACCCCCGAGGACCCCGGGGCCAAAACTGCCGGGGCGGCAGCGCTGGCCGCGGGCCCTCCGGTCCAGTCTGGGCAAAAAACAACGGGAAATGGTTAAAATGGGGAAAAGGGCAAAAAACCGAGAAAAAAACGTGTAAAAAAAATGGGAAAAAACGGGGGTTTAAAAATGGGGTTAAAATGGTGAAATAAATGGGTTAAAAAATGGAGATTTGGGAGCCTCTGCCTGCTGGTTGACTGTGGGCCCCTCCGTCCAGTCTGGGCAAAAACAGGGGGAAATGGTTAAAAAAAAAATTGGCGGAAAAAAAAAGGGGGCAAAAACTCCCCCGAGAAAAACGGTGAAAAAATGGGAAAATCGGTGAAAAAAATGGGAAAAAACGAGGTTTAAAAATGGGGAGGCTAAAAATGGGGTTTAAATGCGGATGTGGGGGATTTTGGGGTTTTTTGGGAAGGGGCGGCGAGCGCTGGCACCGCGGGCCCTCCGTCCAGTCTGGGGCAAAAACAGGGAATATGGTTAAAATGGGGAAAAGGGTGAAAAAATGGGGAAAATCGGGAAAAAATGGGGAAAAATGGTAAAATGGGGAAGTATATATGGGTTAAAATGGGTTAAAAATGGGGATTTGGAACCTCTGCCACGGTGCAGCGCTTGGCACTGCGGGCCCGTCCGTCCAGTCTGCGGGGCAAAAACAGAGGAAATGGTTAAAATGGGGAAAAGGGCAAAAAACAGGAGACAATCAGTGAAAAAATTGGGGAAAAATCGGTGAAAAAAATGGGGAAAAACGGGGTTAAAATGGGTTAAAAATGGGGAAAGAATGGGTTAAAATGGGGATTTGGGAGCCTCTGCTCACTGGCACCGGCGGGCCCTCCATCCAGGTTCTGGGGCAAAACCAGGGGGAAATGGTTAAAATGGGGAAAAGGGGCAAAAAAACCCGAGGAAAAAACGGTGAAAAAATGGGAAAAATCGGTTGAAAAATGGGGTAAATAATGGGGTTAAATGGGAATATAATGGGTTAAAATGGGGATTTGGGGGGCGATTTTGGGGTTTTTGGGAAGGGCTGCAGCCACGCTGGCACCACAAGGGCCCTCCGTCCAGTCTGGGGAAAAACAGGGGAAATTGTAGTTTAAAATGGGGAAAAGGGCAAAAAACCGAGAAAAAAAACGGTGAGAAATGGGGAAAATCGTGAAAAAATGGGGAAATTTGATGCGGTTAAAAAATGGGGATTGGGAGCCTCTGCCGCTTGGTACTGGCAGGCCCTCCGTCCAGTCTGGGGCAAAAACCAGGGGGAAATGTTTAAAATGGGGAAAAGGCAAAACCCGAGTAAAAAATCAGTGAAAAAATGGGTTAAAATGGTTAAATTTGGAAAAATGGGAAAAAACCTGAAAAAAAACGCGTTTTTGGAGGTTCCTGGGATGATTTTGGGTGATAATTTTGGGATTTTGGGGTGGAATTTGGAGGCAATAAAGGAGGGGTTTTTGGGAAACGAATTTTGGGGACAAATTTCCCTGCTGGATTTTCAAACCTGCTCAGGGTGATTTTGGGGTGAATTTTTGGATTTTGGGGTTTGAATTTGGGGAAAATTTCGGCTCCACAGATTTTTGAGGTTTTCTGCGGATGAATTTGGGTGATCTTGGGGTGAATTTTGGGTGTAATATTGGGACGATTGGGATTTTGGGGGTTAATTTTGGGGCAAATTTTGGTCGCAGATTTTCGCCCTCCCAGGACTCATTTTGGGGTGAATTTTGGGGATTTTGGGTAAATTTGGGGCTCACTCTGGCACTGGTCACAGACTCCGGGCGGAAGGGACAGACCCAGGATTTGGGGTGAATTTGGGCTGATTTTGGGGTGAATTTGGGGGTTTTTGGCTCACTCTGGCACTGGTCACAGACTCCGGGCCCCTCTCTCTCACACGAGCTCTGGAAGGGACAGACCCAGGGTTTGGGGTGAATTTTGGGGTGAATTTTGGGTGAATTTGGGTGAATTTGGGGTCTCAGATTTCTGACCTCCCGGGGCTGATTTTGGGGTGAATTTTGGGATGAATTTGGGGGTTTTTGGCTCACTCTGGCACTGGTCACACACTCCAGGTCCCTCCCTCTCACACGAGCTCTGGAAGTTGCAGCTCCAGGATTTGGGGTGAATTTGGGGCTGAATTTGGGGATAAATGAGGGGTTTTTGGGACGATTTTGGGACATATTTCCCTGCTGGATTTTCACCTGCTCAGGGCTGATTTTGGGGTGAATTTTGGGGTGAATTTGGGGGATTTTTGGCTCACTCTGGCACTGGTCACAGACTCCGGGCAGAAGGGACAGACCCAGGGTTTGGGGTGAATTTTGGGGTGAATTTTGGGGTGAATTTGGGGGATTTTGGCTCACTCTGGCACTGGTCACACACTCCAGGCCCCTCTCTCTCACACGAGCTCTGGAAGGGACAGACCCAGGATTTTGGGTGAATTTGGGGTGAATTTGGGGGATTTTGGGTAAATTTGGGGCTCACTCTGGCACTGGTCACAGACTCCGGGTCCCTCTCTCTCACACGAGCTCTGGAAGTTGCAGCTCCAGGATTTGGGCTGAATTTGGGGCTGAATTTGGGGATAAATGAGGGATTTTTGGGATGATTTTGGGACAAATTTCCCTGCTGGATTTTCACCTGCTCAGGGTTGATTTTGGGGTGAATTTTGGGGTGAATTTGGGGGATTTTGGCTCACTCTGGCACTGGTCACAGACTCCGGGCCCCTCCCTCTCACACGAGCTCTGGAAGTTGCAGCTCCAGGGTTTGAGGTGAATTTTGGGGTGAATTTTGTGGATTTTGGGGTGAATTTGGGGTCTCAGATTTCTGACCTAGCAGGGCTGATTTTGGGGTGAATTTGGGGGATTTTGGGCTCACTCTGGCACTGGTCACAGACTCCGGGTCCCTCTCTCTCACACGAGCTCTGGAAGTTGCAGCCACAATCCACCGAGCACTGGGGGGGCTCCGGGTTCCCCCCCGAGGAGTTTTGGGGGGAATTTTGGGGGGCAGGGTTGGTCCAGCCCAGGTGACAAACGCAGGTGAAGTTGGGGGGCCCCGAGCAGGAGCCGTGGCCGCAGTCGACAAACAACCTGGCGAAAGGAACCCAAAAATTCAGATTTTTGTACCATAAAAACCTCAAAATTCCCCCAAAAAATCTGAATTTTGTGGGGGGGCACTTCAAGAATATTAACAAATTAACCCAAAATTCACATTTTTGTTACCAAAAAAATTGAAAATCCTAAAAAAAAGCTGAATTTGGGCACTTAGAATTGCAAAAATGGGAACCCCAAAATTCAGGTTTTTGTGCCGTAAAAACCTCAAATTCCCCCAGAAAAATCTGAATTTTGGGCACTTAGAATGCAAAATGAACAAAAAAAGAACCAAAATTCACATTTTTGTACCGAAAAAAATTGAAAATCCAAAAAAAAGCTGAATCTGGCACTTTAAATTGCAAAAAATGAACCCAAAAATTCACATTTTTGTACCAAAAAAAAATTTAAATCCAAAAAAAATCTGAATTCTGGGGCACTAGGAATACAAAATAAACCCAAAATTCAGGATTTCTGCACCCTTAAACACTGATGATCCCCCAATTTTGCCCATTTCCCCCCAGTTATTCGATTTTCCTCCAGATTTTTTCCCCATTTTTTTCAATTTTTTTCTGCCCAATTTTCCCCAATTTTTCCCTTTTTTTTGCCCAATTTTCCCTCAAATTTTTTCCTCATTTTCCCCCCATTTTCCTCCAATTTTCACCCAATTTTCCCCATTTTTTCCTCCAAATTTTCCGAATTTCCCCATTTTTTTCTGCAATTTTCTCCAATTTTTCCCATATTTTCACCCATTTTCCCCTAATTTTCCCCACAATTTTCCCCATTTTTTCTCCAATTTTTCCCATATTTTTCAGCCAATTTTTGCCAATTTTCCTGCACATTTTCCCCGCGTTTCCTCCTCCAATTTTCCCATTTTTCATGGACAATTTCTTTTCATTTTTCCCCATTTTCCTCAATTTTTCCCAATTTTTTCTGCCAATTTTGTCTCTAATTTTCCCCAAATTTATATTCCATTTTTTCCACACAATTTTTTCCCAATTTCTCCCCAAATTTTCCCCCACTCTCCCCCTATTTCCCCCCATATTCTTGGGCATTTCTCGGCCGATTTTCATGCTTTTTTTTTTTGTTTTTCCCCAAATTTTCCCAATTTTTTGATTTTTTTCCCTCCCAAACCCCCACGGCCCAAAGCCCCCCTTTGGCTCAGCTTTTACCCCAGTTTTTTACCCCAATTTTTTCCTTTTTTTTCCTCCAATTGTCCCCAATTTTACCCATTTTCCTCCAATTTCTCCCCAAATTTTCCCAATTTTCCCATTTTTTCTGCCAATTTTCCCTAATTTTCCTCCAATTTCTCCCCAAAAATTTTCCCAATTTTCCCATTTTTTCTGCCAATTTTCCTCCATTTTTCCAATTTTTTCACACCAATCTTTCAACAAATTTTCCTGCCAATTCCCCTCAGTTTTCCCAATTTTCCTCCCAGTTTTTTCCATTTTCCCTCCAATTTTTCCCCGCATTTTCCCCATTTTTTCTGCTAAATTTTTCCGCGATTTTTCCTCAATTTTTCCCCAAAATTTTCCCAACTTTTCCCCAATTTTTTCTGCCAATTTTTCCCAATTTTTCCCCATTTTATCTGCCAATTTTTCCCATCTTTCCTCCAATTTTCCCCAATTTTTCCCATTTTATTCGCCCAGTTTTCCCCATTTTCCCCCAATTTTTCCCAATTTTTTTCCCAATTTTTCGCGCCTTTTTCCCAGTTTTCCCCCCAATTTTTCCCTCATTTTTTTTTCCTGAATTGTTCCATCTTTCCTTCAATTTTTCCCCAATTTTTTCCCATTTTTTTCCCCAATTTTCCTCAATTTCCCCCCAGTTTCTCCCGATTTTTCCCCCCAAAATTTTTTCCATTTCCCCCAATTTCCCCAAATTCTCCC
>NDFG01000292.1:134332-146271 GCA_002167245.1 Sporophila hypoxantha
CCCAATTTTGCCCAAAATTCCCAGGAAAATGCCCCAAAAATTTCCTGACGCCAAAAATGGCCTCTGGAATTGGGGTATTGGTCAGTTTGGCCCAAAAGAATCAAAAAAAAGAAAAATAAAAAAAATTTCCCCAAAAAAAGCAAATCTCCAACCCGCGAAAAGTCACTCAAAATCTCACCAAAAAAATCCACCCTCAAATCTCAAAACCAGAAGACTCAAAAAAATTTCCCCCAATAAATGAGCCCAGGACCCCCAAAATGCCCCCAAAAACCCCAAACCCCAAAATTCCCCCCAAAATTCCCTTCAAAAAACCAAATTTTGCACCAAAAATCCCCATTTTTACCCCAAATTTCACCCCAAATTTTTGCCCAAAAAATCAACCCAGGACCCCAAAATCCATCCAAAAGCCCCAACCCCCAAAATTGTCCCAATCAGCCCCAAATCCTCCCCCCAAAAAAATTCCAATTTGGAACCCAAAATCCCAACTTTTTGCCATTTTTTCACTCAATTTTAGCTTCAGAATCCCTGCAAACCCTCCGACAATTTCCCAAAAATTCCCAACCCAGGAGCCCAAATCTTCCCAAAAAAAAGCAAAAATCGCCACACTCAAAAGCCCAAAATCTCAAAATTCACCCAAAATAAGCCCCAAAATTGTCAACCTTCCCCAAATCCAACAGGACCCCAAAAAAACCCAACCCCCAAAATCCCCCAAAAAAAGCCCCAAAAAAATCCAATTTTGGCACAAAAATCCCCCATTTTTGCACATTTTTTGCCCATTATATCACCCAATTTTGCCCAAAATTGCCCCAAACAATCCAACCCAGAAGCCCCAAAAATTGCAACCCCCAAAATCCCCCCCAAAAATCCAATTTGGCACCCAAAATCCCCATTTTTTTACACCCATTTTTCACCCCAAATTTACCCAAATTTTTATGCCCAAAATTCCCAGAAATCCCCCCAAAAAATCCCCCCGACTCCAAAATGGCTCCGGAATTGGGGACTTGGGTCAGTTTGGGCACAAAAGAATCCAAAAAAAAATTGGAAAATTCAAAAAAAATCCCCAAAAAATCAAAAATCGTCACGAAAAAGACCCAAAACCTCCCAAACCCACCCCAAATCCACCCAGAAGACCCAAAAATTCCCCCAATGAGCCCAGGCCCCCAAAATGCCCCCCAGAATCCCCAACCTCAAAATTCCCCCCAAATTCCCTCAAAAAAAACCAAATTTTGCACCAAAAAATCCCCATTTTACCAATGTCACCCAATTTTTGCCCAAAATCCCAACCCAGGACCCCAAAATCCTCCAAAGTCCCAACCCCAAAATTATCCCCAAATCAAGCCCCAAAATCCCTCCCCCAAAAATTCAATTGGAACCCAAGAATCCCATTATTTTGACCCATTTTCCACCTCAATATTTAGCTTTCAAGAATCCCTGCAAAACCTCCGAAATTTCCCAAAAATCCCAACCCAGGAGCCCCAAATCTCCCAAAAAAAGCAAAAATCGCACCTCAAAAAAAGGCCCCAAAAATACTCAAAAATTCACCAAAATAGCCCCAAAAATTGTCACCCAAATCCAACCCAGGACCCCAAAATCCACCCCCAAAATTCCAACGCCCAAAAAGCCCCAAAAAAATCCAATTTTGCACAAAAATCCCCATTTTTTGCACATTTTTTGCCCATTTATCACCCTAATTTTTCCCCAAAATTGCCCCAAAAATCCAACCAGAACCCCCAAAATCGCAACCCCAAAAATCCAATTGTTGCCCCAAAAATCCCCATTTTTTCCACCCATTTTACCCCAAATTTCACCCAAATTTTGCCCCAAAAATTCCAGAAATGCCCCCAAAATTTGGACTCCAAATGGCTCTGGAATTCGGGGAGTTAAGGTCAGTTCTGGGGCCAAAAGAATCCAAAAATTGGAAAAATCAAAAAAAATCCCCCCAAAAAACAAAAAATCGTCACCCGAAAATCCACAAAAATAACAAAAATTCACCCAAATCTCACCAGAAGACTCAAAAATTCCCCCCCAAAAATGACCAGGACCCCCAAAATGCCCCCAGAACCCCAACCCCAAAATTCCCCCCAAAATTCCCTCAAAAAACCAATTTTGCACCAAAAATCCCCATTTTTAACCCAAATTTTCACCCAATTATTGCCCAAAATCAACCCAGGACCCCAAAATCCATCCAAAAGTCCCAACCAAAATTGTCCCAACCAAGCCCCAAATCCTGCCCCCAAAAATTCCAAATATTTGAACCAAAATCCACAATTTTTGCCCATTTTTCACTCAATTTTAGCTCAGAATCCCTGCAAACCCTCCGAAATTTCCTCAAAATCCCAACCAGGGAAGCAAATCTCCCCCCAAAAAAACCCAACCCCAAATTCCCCAAAAAGCCCCAAAAAATCCATTTTGCACAAAATTCCCACTTTTGTGCACATTTTTTGCCAATTTAATTCACCCCAATTTTGCCCAAAATTGCCCCAAAATCCAACCCAGAAGCCCCAAAATTGCAACCCCCAAAATCCCCCCCAAAAAATCAATTTTGCACCAAAATCCATTTTTTTCACCCATGTTTCACCCCCAAATTTCACCCAAATTTTGCCCAAATTCCCCAGAAATCCCCCCAAAAATCGCCGACTCCAAAATGGCCCCAAAAAGCCCCAAATTTCCCCGATTCCCAGCAGGACCCAAACGTGGCAGGAGTGACCCCCCGGCTCTGGCAATTGGACTTTGGGTCTGTTTGGGCCAAAAGAATCCAAAAAATTGAAAAATTCAAAAAAATTCCCCCAAAAAAATCAAAAAATCGTCACCCGAAAGCCCAAAAAATCTCAAAAATTCACCCAAAATAGCCCCAAAATTGTCCCCAAGTCCACCAGACCCCCAAAAATCCAACCCCAAAATTCCCTCCCAAAAAGACCCCAAAATTCTCTCAAAAAACCAAATTTTGCACCCAAAAAATTCCCCCATTTTTTGCCCAGATTTTTTTCGCCATAAAAAAAAAAAACAACAGAAACACGTCATCCACCTGACCTCGTACACCAACTAGTACCGCACAATAACACACTCCACACACGATCCCAGAAGACCGCTACAAGCCCCATACACCAGACGGCAACAGTACACATAACCTACAACTACGAGGGGTAAAATAGCCATATACTACCCATGACTACTTCAGTATTGACACCCAATTTTTTTTCCCAAAAATTCGCACCCAAATCCAAACCAGAATCAATCCCCCCAACACAATGCAGCCCCAAAATGCCAGAACCACAAAATCCCCCCCAAAAAATCCCATTTTGCCCCCAAGATCCCCTAATTCTCTTCTCACCCACTATTTTCACCCCAAATTTTCACCCAAATTTTTGCCCCAAATTCCCCAGAAATCCCCCAAACAATCCCGACTCCAAAAATGGCTCTGAATTGGGGAGTTTGGGGTTCAAGTTTGCGGCCCAAAATGAATTTCCAAAAATTTATGCGGATAAAATCAAAAAATAACCCCCAAACAAAACAAGCAGAAAAATCGCCCACTGAAAAAGCCCCCAAAAATCTCAAAAATCCACCAAAAATTCCAAACCCAGAAGAACGCCAAAAAAATTCTCCCCCAAAAGAATTGACTCCCAGGACCCCCAAACAATGCCCCAAAAACCCCAAACCCCCAAATTCCCCCCAAAAAATTCCCTCAAAAAACCAATAATTTGCCACCAAAAACACCCCATTATTTACCCAAATTTCAACCCCAACTTTCACACCAAATTTCCCCCATCTTTCGGCCCCCCATTCCTCAGCAATTTCCCCCATATTTCTCCCATTTCCCTCCCACTTTTTGCCCAATTTTAACACACCGATTATTAAATATCCCAATTTTACACACTAACCGATTTTTCACCCAAAATTCACCCAAAATCTTCCACCCAACTTCCCCATTCCCCCGCGCGTTTTTGCCCAATTTCCCCGTTTTTGCCCCATTCCACCATCTGGGTGTCCATTTTCTCCACTTTTCTTACGCCATTGTCCCCCCAATTTTTCCACCCAGTTTTTTCCCAAATTTCCCCACCAATTTTCCCCCAATTTTGATTCCCCATTTTTCACCCGATTTTTACCCCAAAACTGTATCACCCAAAATGTCACCCCATTTTCCCCCCCAATTTCTCCCCATTCCCCCCCCGCCATTTGCCCCGAAATTTCCCCGTTTTTGCCCCGTTCTCACCCGCTTGTTCGTGTCCATTCTTCCCGTTTTACCATATCTTTACCCCAAATATTCCCCCATTTTTACCCCCATTTTTTCACCCCGATTTTTCCCCAATTTCTCAACCCAATTTTCCTCCCAATTTCCCCCCATTTCCCCCATTTTCATTTTCGGCCCGATTTCCCCGTTTTTGCCCCATTCTCACCGCCTCTGTCCTGGTGTCCAGGGCTGCCCCTGCTCCACCTGGCCTTGGCAGCGGCAGGTGGTACAGTGCAGCCCCTCCTCGTAGCACTTCCTACCCTCCGTCTCGTAGTCGTGTGAACCCGTCTCCCTCCATCTTGATAATTATGGGAGAGATTTGGGGTGTTTTTTAACAATTTTGGGCATTTTCTGGAGGTAGGTTGGAGAGGAAATTCCCAAAAAAAAACCATGAAAATCGGGCGAAATTTGGCGAGAAAAAATGGAATTTTTGGGAAAAATTTGAATTTTTTTTTGTTTTTTTTTTCATGCCAATTTTCAGGGATTCGCGGTTCTTTTTTTCCCAAAATTTGAGGCGTTTACCTTCAAAGTTTGGGATTTTTGAGATGGGTGGGGAGAGAAATAAAAAAAAAACCCGTGGGAAAATCGGGCAAATTTTTGGGCGAAAAAAAAATTGATTTTGGCGGATTTTTTACAATCCAATTTTTCGGATTTTTTTCCCGGAATTGGTGGGTATTTGGGAGCTTTTAAACAATTTTGGGCATTTTGGGAGCGGTGGGTAGAGAATTCCCAAAAAAACCCGGTGAAAAATCGTTTAGCGAAATTTTGGGAGGGGGGAAAAAATGGATTTTTGGAGTTGGGGAAAATTGGAATTTTTTTATTGCGTTTTTTTATTTCCAATTTTAGGGATTCTCGTCAATTTTTTCCCCAAATTTTGAGGTTTTACCTCCAAAAAATTGGGATTTTTGACGAGGCGTCTGAGAGAGAAATAAAAAAAAAAAAAAAAAAACCAGGGAAAATCGGGTGAAATTTGGGTGAAAAAATGGAAATTTTGGGTGTTTGGGAAAATTCGGAATTTTTTTTGGTGCTTTTTATTACACAAAATTTCAGGTTTTTCTTTCATGAATTTAATTCCAGGGATTTTGGGATCTGGGATCTCCCAGTGATGGTGACACCTTCACAAACCCCCAAATTTGGGATTTTGATGGGATTTTGATGGGATTTTCACCATTTTAATGCGATTTTCATGGGAATTTTTGGATTTTTCCCGTTTTTTGGGGAATTTTTTGGGAATTCCGGGGTTTTTGGGCTCTCACCAAAGACCAGCATGGTGTCCCCGACGAGGGAGGCCCCAAACCCCAAATTTGGGATTTTTATGGAATTTTTGTGTTTTTAATGCGATTTTCACGGGAATTTTTGGATTTTTCCCATTTTTTTGGGGAATTTTTTGGGAATTCCGGGGTTTTTGGGCTCTCACCAAAGACCACCATGGAGTCCCCGACGAGGGAGGCCCCAAACCCCCAAAATTTGGGATTTTATTGGGATTTTTGTGTTTTTAATGTGATTTTAATGCGATTTTCACGGGAATTTTTGGATTTTTCCCGTTTTTTTGGGAATTTTTTGGGAATTCCGGGGTTTTTGGCTCTCACCAAAGACCACCATGGTGTCCCCGATGAGGGAGGCGCTGTGGAAGGCTCTTTCCCGGGGTCCCCCCTGGGACCCCCCCCCGAATTCCCCGCGCGCCCTCAGGGAGCTCCAGTGGTGCCGCTCCAGGTGGAACAGATCCGAGGAGTTCACCCTGACACTGAACCTGCAGGGGCAAAAAAAGGAGAAAATCAGCAAATTCCCACCCAAAACCTCTCCCAGTGCCCTCCCAGTTCATCCTAATCCCCTAAAATCCCCCCTAAATCCCCTAAAACTCCCCCAAATCCCCAGTAAACCCCTCTAAAATGCCCAGAAATTCCCCATATGCCCTCAAAACCCCTCCAAATCTCTCTCCCAGTATAACCAAGTACAAACCAGTACAAACCAGTATACCCAGTACCTGGCGGTGGACGGCCGGTGCCCCCCATACACCAGCAGGCTCCGTGAGGGGGGGTGGAACACCATGGAGTGCCCCCAAAATGACCCAAAACCCCCCCAAACCTCTCTCCCAGTCCCTCCCAGTACAAACCAGTATAACCCAGTACAAACCAGTCCCTTCCCAGTATAAACCAGTCCATCCCAGTCCCCTCAAATCCCATAAAATCCCCATAAAATCCCCATTAAACCCCTCTAAAATCCCATAAAACTTTCCCAAACCTCCCCAAAACCCCCCAAACCTCTCTCCCAGTACAAACCAGTACAAACCAGTACAACCCAGTACAAACCAGTACCTGGCGGTGGACGGCCGGTGCCCCCCGTACACCAGCAGGCTCCTTGTGGGGGGGTGGAACACCATGGAGTGCCCCCAAAATGCCCCAAAACCCCCCAAAACCCCTCCAAATCTGTGTCCCAGTCCCTCCCAGTATAACCCAGTACAAACCAGTCACTCCCAGTCCCTTCCCAGTATAAACCAGTCCATCCCAGTCTCTCCCATTCCCCTAAAATCCCATAAAATCCCCATAAAATCCCAATAAAACCCCTCTAAAATCCCCTAAAACCCCCTTAAAACCCCCCAAAACCCCCCCAAATCTGTGTCCCAGTACAAACCAGTCCCTCCCAGTACAAACCAGTCCAAACCAGTCCCTTCCCAGTATAAACCAGTCCATCCCAGTCCCCTCAAATCCTATAAAATCCCCATAAAATCCCAATAAAACCCCTCTAAAATCCCCTAAAACCCCCCCAAATCTGTGTCCCAGTACAAACCAGTACAAACCAGTACAAACCAGTACCTGGCGGTGGACGGCCGGTGCCCCCCATAGACCAGCAGGCTCCGTGAGGGGGGGTGGAACAGCAGGTAAACCCCCCAAAATGACCCAAAACCCCCCCAAAATGACCCGAAACCCCCCCAAACCTGTGTCCCAGTCCCTCCCAGTACAAACCAGTATAACCCAGTATACCCAGTACCTGGCAGTGGACGGGCGGTGCCCCCCGTAGACCAGCAGGCTCCTTGTGGGGGGGTGGAACAGCAGGGAGTGCCCCCAAAATGCCCCAAAACCCCCCCAAACCTGTGTCCCAGTACAAACCAGTACAAACCAGTCCCTCCCAGTCCCTCCCAGTACAAACCAGTATACCCAGTACCTGGCGGTGGACGGGCGGTGCCCCCCGTACACCAGCAGGCTCCGGGAGGGGGGGTGGAACACCATGGAGTGCCCCCAAAATGACCCAAAACCCCCCCAAATCTGTGTCCCAGTCCCTCCCAGTCCCTCCCAGTCCAAACCAGTACAAACCAGTACCTTCCCACTATAGACCGGTCCATCCCAGTACCTTCCCAGTATAAACCAGTCCATCCCAGTCCCCTCAAATCCCCTAATATCCCATAAAACCCCCATAAAATCCCAATAAAACCCCCCCAAAACCCCCTAAAATCTCTCTCCCAGTCCCTCCCAGTCCAAACCAGTATAACCAGTACCTGGCGGTGGACGGGCGGTGCCCACCATACACTAACAGGCTCCGTGTGGGGGGGTGGAACACCATGGAGTGCCCGGCAGCCCGGGGGGGTTTCCCCCCCCAGACCCCCACGGGCTCCCAGGGACCCCCCCCGGGCAGGTGGAACCGGAAGAGCCCCGAGGAGAAAACGTCCCAGGGGGTGCGGCCTGGAAATCACCAAAATTGGGGGGATTAGCCCAAAAAATTGGGATTTTTACAGCCTTGAATTGGCCCAAAAGTCCCTGAAATTGTCCCCAAAAATCGCCCTCGAAATCGGCCCAAGATTGCCCTAAAACGACCCAAAATCGACCCCAAAATGGGAAAAAAGTGCAGCCTGGAAATGGGAGAAAATCAGAAAAACTGAGGGAATTAGCACCAAAAAATTGGGATTTTTAGGGGTCCAAAATCCACCCAAAAAAAACCACCCCAAAATTCACCCCAGAATTCCCCCAAACTTCCAAAAAATCCCTAAAAATCCCCCAAAATCCCCCAAACACTCACCCCCGAACACGTAGAGCCACTCTTGGTCCATGAGGGAGGCGGCGTGGCCGGCCAGGCCGGGGGGGCCCCAAACCCCCCAAAATCGCAAATTACCCTAAATTATCCTAATTACCCTAATACCCAAAATTACGCCTGGAAAACCTGGCCCTGTGAGGACCCCAAACCCAAATTAACCCAAAATTCCACCCAAAATTGTCCTAATTAACCCAAAATTAGCCCGGGAAAACCCGGCCCGGGAGTACCCCTCCCCCAAAATTAACCCAATTATCCTAATTACCCTAATTAACCCGAAATTTACCCTGGGAAACCTGGCCCGCGTGAGGACCCCTCCTCAAAATACCCCAAAATCACTCCTAAATCCACCAAAGCACCCCAAAAATCCAGCCTTAAATTCCCCCAAAATCCCTCTCAAATCCCCCCAAAACCCCCAAATTGTCACCCCCAGACCCAATTTCTTCCTCCCAGTCCCCCCCACAATCCCATTTTTCCCAGCGCCTCAATCCCCCCAAGTCCCGCCCAAAATCTTTCCCCAAATAACCCCAAATCCCCCCCAGTCCCCCCAAATCCCCCCAAATCCCCCCCAACCCCCAAATAACCCCAAATCCCCCCAAAACCCCCCCAAACCCCGCCAAATAACCCCAAATCCCGCCAAACCCCCAAAATTTCACCCCCAGACCAAATTTTCTCCTTCCCAATCCCCCCACAATCCCATTTTCCCAGCTCCCAATCCCCCCAAATCCCCCCCAGATCTCCCCCAAACCCCCAAGTGACCCCCCAAATCTCCCCCAAAATCCCCCAAACCCCCCGAATTTCACCCCAAATCTCCCCCAAAAGCCCCCAAATCCCCCCCAACCCCCCGAAGTTTCACCCCAAATCTCCCCCAAGCCCCCAAATCCCCCCAAACCCCCCGAATTTCACCCCAAACCCCCCAAATAACCCCAAATCCCCCCAAATTTTTGCTCCCCAGGCCCCGGCACTCGCCGTGGCCGTTGGCCTGGGGGGACACGCTGGTGGTTTTTGGGGGCAGCTCGGGGGGGCCCCTGACCAACGACCTGTGGGGCTTCGAGCCCACAAATCCCCCCCGAGACAACCCAGAAATCACCCCAAAATCCACCCCAAGCACCCCAAAAATCACCCAAAAATCCACCCCAAAATCCCCAAAATCCACGCCCCGACACCCCAAAATCAATGCAAATCAACCCAAATCCACCCCGAGCACTCCCAAAATCACCCCAAAATCCACCCCAAAATCCACCCCAAAATCACCCGAGCACCCCAAAATCACCCCAAAAATCCACCCCTAAATCCACCCGAGCACCCCAAAATTCACCCAAAAAATCCACCGGGTAAAACCCACCCAAAGCACCCCAAAATCAATTGCAAATCACCTCAAAACCCACCCCAAACCACCGAAATCCACCCAAAGTCGCCCCAAATTTCACCCTAAATTTCCCCCCAAACGCCCCCAAACCCCCCCAAATCCCCCCAAAATCCACCCATAATATCCCAAATTATCCACCCTAAAATCCCCCCAAATTCCACCCCAAGCACCCCCAAAATCACCCAAAAAATCCACCCCAAAAACCCCCAAATAACCCAAATCTCCCCAAATTTTGCTCCCAGGCCCCCCGGCCACTCGCACGTGGCGTGGCCTGGGGGGACACGCTGTGTTTTTTGGGGAGCTGCGGGGGGGGCGCCCTCTGACCAACGACCTGTGGGCTTCGGAGCACCCCAAATCCCCCGAGCACCCCAAAATTCACCAAAAATTCCACCCCAAGCACCCCAGAATTCCACCCCAAGCACCCCAATTCATGCCCAAAACCACCCCAAATCCCACCCCGAGCACCCCAAAATCACCCAAAAATCCACCCCAAAACCCCCAAAATTCCACCCCAAAACCCCAAAATCACCCAAAAATTCCACCCCAAGCACCTTCAATATCCACTAAATCACCCCCAAATCCTCCCCTAAATCCCCCCCAAACCCCCCGAATTTTCACCCCAAATCTCCCCCAAAAGCCCCCAAATCCCCCCCAAACCCCCGAATTTTCACCCCAAACCCCCAAGTGACCCCAAATTTTGCCCCCCCAGGCCCCCGGCAACTCGCACGTGGCCGTGGCCTGGGGGGACACGCTGGGTTTTTTGGGGCAGCTGCGGGGGGGGGCTGAAACAGTGGGCTGCGAGGCCGCGCCCGGGGGGGCGCTTGGCCGCGGCTGCGGCCCCCGAGAGCGACGCCCGGGGCCACCCCCCCCACGGCCTGGCCGGCCACGCCGCTTGCCATCGTGGACAATGAGTGGCTCTACGTGTTCGGGTGAGTTTGGGGTTTTGGGGGATTTTTGGGGATTTTGGGGGGTTTTGGGGGATTTAGGGGGTTTTAGGGTTGATTTTGGGGTTTTGGGGACCCCCCGGCCTGGCGGCCACGCCGCTGCATCGTGAGACAACGAGTGGCTCTACGTGTTCGTCTAAGGGTGAGTTTGGGGCTTTTTGGGGGAATTTTGGGGTTGGCGGTGATTTTGGGGAAGTTTGCGGGATTTGGGGGGATTTTGAGGGGTCTAGGTGTGATTTTGGGTCGGGATTTTTGGGCTTGTTCTGGAGTCGATTTGAGATGGATTTTGAGGATTTTGGGTTGACTGTTGAGGTGAGTTTGGGGATTTTGGAGGATGTTTTTTGGGGGATTTTTGGGATTGATTTGGGCAATTTGGAGGGTCTGGGGTGGATTTTGGGTGGTTAGGTGGGTTTGGGGAGGATTTTGCGGGGTTTGAGGGCCCCCCCGGCCTGGCTGGCCACACCGCCGCCCTCATGGACCAAGAGTGGCTCTGCGTGTTGGAGGTGAGAGCTTGGGGCAGATTTTGGGTGTTTTGGGCTGGTTTTGGGGGATTTTGCTGCGGATTTGAGGAGGTTTAGAAGGGTTTTGGGGGGTTTTGAGGGGTTTGGGGTTGATTTTGGGGGGTTGGGCCCCACGCCTGGCCGGCCATGCCGCCGCCCTGGTGGACAACGAGTGGCTCTGCGTGTTATGGGGGTGAGATGTCTGGGGGATTTTGGGGGGATTCTTGGGGAATTTGGGGATTTTGAGGTGTTTAGGATTGTTTGGCGATGTTGGGAGGTAGAAAGTTTTGGGGTGATTTGGGAGTGATTTGGGGCGTGATTTTGGGGGGTTTGTGGGGGATTTGGGTTGGGCTGTCTGGGTGGATTTGAGATGGATTTGGGGAGATTTGGGTTGACTTGAGGTTGAGTTTTGGGGGATTTTTGGGGTGTTTGGATTGTGGGTCTTAGGGTGATTTTTGGGGGGTTAGGGAGTTTGCGGGAGGTTTTTGGGGGGTTTGGGGGGATTTTGAGGGTTAAGGGGTGGATTTGGGCGGGGTTGGGGCCCCCCCGGCCGGCGCCGGCCACGCCATGGCCCTGGTGGACCAAAGAGTGGCTCTGGTGGTTCAGGTGAGGAGTTCGAGGGGGATTTTGCGGAGGATTTTGGGATTTTTCGGCGGGTTTGAGGGTCTGGGGGGATTTTGCGGGTTTAGGCGGTTTTGGGGGAATTTGAGGGTTTGGGGGGATTTTGGGGGGTTTGGGCCCCCCCGGCCTGGCCGGCCACGCCGCCGCCCTCATGGACATAGCAGTGGCTCTGCGTTTTTGGAGGTGAGAGCTTGAGGCAAATTTTGGCGGTTGTTTGGGCTTGTTTTGGTATCTTTTTGTCCGGATCTCTCTCT
>NDFG01000293.1:105840-119118 GCA_002167245.1 Sporophila hypoxantha
GGTATAAAAAACCGGTGGTAGCGGGGATTTTGGGGCAAAAATTGGAGGAGGAAGAAAAAAATGGGGAATCAATGGAAAATATGAAAAAAAACGGGGGGAGGGAGGAAAATAGTAGGGTGCGCGTTAAAAATGGGGATTTTGGAGGGAAAAACGGTGTAGAATAATGAACCGGGAGTACCAAGCCCAAGAGGACACAGTCAGCATCGAAAACGGGTGAAAACCGGAATTTTGGGCAAAAAATGGGAAAAAAATTGAAATTTTTTGGAAAAACGGAAAAAAGGGTTAAAAATGGGATTTTGGGGGGACAAAGGGCAGCGCGGCCGGCCTGGGACAGAGGGAGCCCCGGACAAGGAGATTGGTGAGAGAATTTGGGTGAAAAACCCGCGATTTTGGGCAAAAATGGGAAAAAATTGAAATTTTGGGGAAAAAAAAACCAGGAAAAAAAGGGTTAAAAATGGGATTGTGGGAAAAATGGGGAAAAATGGTAACCGGGATGCCAGAGACCAAGGGGAATGTCAGAAAAAATGGGAATTTTGGGGTGAAAAACCGGATTTTTGGGCAAAATGTTAAAAATGGGAATTTTGGGGAAAAACCCGAAAAAAAGGGTTAAAAATGGGATTTGGGGGAAAAATGGGAAATATGGAACTGGGAGTGCTGAGACCCAGTGGGAGCACGTGAGTGAAAAATGGGAATTTTGGGTGAAAAACCGAGATTTTGGCAAAAAATGAGATTTTGGGGAAAAAAGAAAAAAAAACGGGAAAAAAGAGGTTGAAAAATGGTATTTTGGTGATTCCCCATTTTTTTCTGACCATTTCCCCCTTGGTCTCTGGCATCCCGGTTCCATTTTTCCCCATTTTTCCCCCAAAATCCCCATTTTTAACCCTTTTTTTCCTGGTTTTTTTTCCCCAAAATTTCAATTTTTTCCCATTTTTGCCCAAAATCGCGGTTTTTCACCCCAAAATTCTCTCACCACATCCTCCTTTGTCCCGGGGCTCCCTCTGTCCCCAGGCCGGCCGCGCTGCCCTTTGTCCCCCCAAAATCCCCATTTTTAACCCTTTTTTCCCGTTTTTTCCAAAAAATTTCAATTTTTTTCCCATTTTTGCCCAAAATCCCGGTTTTTCACCCCGTTTTCGATGCTGACTGTGTCCCTCTTGGGCTTGGTACTCCCGGTTCCATTTTCCCCGTTTTTCCCTCCAAAATCCCCATTTTTAACCCAATTTTCCCGTTTTTTTTCCATAATTCCCATTTTTCCCCATTTTTGCCCAAAATCCCGGTTTTTTACCCCAAAATTCCCCATTTTTCACTCACCATGTCCCACTGGGTCTCAGCACTCCCAGTTCCATTCTTCCCCATTTTTCCCTCCAAAATCCCCATTTTTAACCCTTTTTTTCCCGGTTTTTTTCCCTTTTTTCCCCCAAAATTCCATTTTGCCCAAAATCCCGGTTTTTCACCCCATTTTCTCACCGCATCCCCCTTTATCCCGGGGTTCCCTTGGGGTCCGGGCCGGCCGCGCTGCCCTTTGTCCCCCCAAAATCCCCATTTTTAACCCGTTTTTTTCCGGGTTTTTTCCCCATAATTGATATTTTTCCCCATTTTTCCCAAAATCCCGGTTTTTCACCCCAAAATTTTCTCACCACATCCCCCTTGGTGCCGGGGTTCCCTTGGGGCCCGGGCCGGCCGCGCTGCCCTTTGTTCCCCCAAAATCCCCATTTTTAACCCTTTTTTCCAGGTTTTTTCCCAAAATTCCCATTTTTCCCCATTTTTGCCCAAAATCCCGGTTTTTCACCCCATTTTCTCACCGCATCCCCCTTTATCCCGGGATTCCCTCTGTCCCCGGGCCGGCCGCGCTGCCCTTTGTCCCCCCAAAATCCCCATTTTTCACCCTTTTTTCCCGGGTTTTTTCCCCATAATTTACATTTTTCCCCATTTTTTCCCAAAATCGCGGTTTTTCACCCCAAAATTCCCCATTTTTCACTCACCGTGTCCCACTGGGTCTCAGCACTCCCAGTTCCATATTTCCCCATTTTTCCCCCCAAATCCCCATTTTTAACCCTTTTTTTTCCGGGTTTTTCCCCAAAATTCCCATTTTTAACATTTTGCCCAAAATCCCGGTTTTTCACCCCAAAATTCCCCATTTTTTTCTCACCATTTCCCCCTTGGTCTCTGGCATCCCAGTTCCATTTTTCCCCATTTTTCCCTCCAAAATCCCCATTTTTCACCCTTTTTTTCCGGGTTTTTTTTCCATCATTCCCATTTTTTTCCATTTTGCCCAAAATCCCGGTTTTTCACCCCAAAATTCTCTCACCACATCCCCCTTGGTGCCCGGGTTCCCTTGGGGTCCGGGCCGGCCGCGCTGCCCTTTGTCCCCCCAAAATCCCCATTTTTAACCCTTTTTTCCCCGTTTTTTTTCCCTTTTTTCCCCCAAAATTCCATTTTTGCCCAAAATCGCGGTTTTTCACCCCAAAATTCCCCATTTTTCACTCACCGTGTCCCCCTTTGTCCCGGGGTTCCAAGTTCCATTTTTCCCCATTTCCCCCCCAAAATCCCCATTTTTAACCCTTTTTTTTCCGGGTTTTTTCCCCATAATTGATATTTTTCTCCATTTTTGCCCAAAATCGCGGTTTTTCACCCCAAAATTCCCCATTTTTCTCTCACCGTGTCCCACTGGGTCTCAGCACTCCCAGTTCCTTTTTCCCCCATTTTTCCCCCCAAAATCCCCATTTTTAACCCTTTTTTCCCCGTTTTTTTTCCCAAAATTCCCATTTTTAACATTTTTGCCCAAAATCGCGGTTTTTCACCTCAAAATTCTCTCACCACATCCCCCTTTGTCCCGGGGCTCCCTTGGGGTCCGGGCCGGCCGCGCTGCCCTTTGTCCCCCCAAAATCCCCATTTTTAACCCGTTTTTTCCGGGTTTTTTTCCCTTTTTTCCCCCAAAATTCCATTTTTGCCCAAAATCCCGGTTTTTCACCCCAAAATTCTCTCACCACATCCCCCTTGGTGCCGGGGCTCCCTTGGGGTCCGGGCCGGCCGCGCTGCCCTTTGTCCCCCCAAAATCCCCATTTTTAACCCGTTTTTCCCCATTTTTTCCCCAAATTTTCAATTTTTCCCCATTTTTGCCCAAAATCCCAGTTTTTCACCCCGTTTTCGATTCTCAGCGTGTCCCCCTTGGTCTCAGCACTCCCGGTTCCATTTTTCCCCATTTCCCCCAAAATCCCCATTTTTAACCCTTTTTTTCCTATTTTTTCCCCAAAATTTCAATTTTTTCCCCATTTTGCCCAAAATCCCGGTTTTTCACCCCAAAATTCCCCATTTTTCTCTCACCATTTCCCCCTTGGTCTCTGGCATCCCAGTTCCATTTTTCCCCCTTTTTCCCCCCAAAATCCCCATTTTTAACCCTTTTTTCCCGGTTTTTTTCCATAATTCCCATTTTTAACATTTTGCCCAAAATCCCGGTTTTTCACCCCAAAATTCCCCATTTTTCTCTCACCGTTTCCCCCTTGGTCTCTGGCATCCCGGTTCCATTTTTCCCCATTTTTCCCCCAAAATCCCCATTTTTAACCCTTTTTTCCCGATTTTTTTTCCCAAAATTCCCATTTTTAACATTTTGCCCAAAATCCTGGTTTTTCACCCCAAAATTCCCCATTTTTTTCTCACCATTTCCCCCTTGGTCCCCGGCATCCCAGTTCCATTTTTCCCCCATTTTCCCCCCAAAATCCCCATTTTTAACCCTTTTTTTCCCGTTTTTTTTCCCTTTTTCCCCAAAATTCCATTTTTGCCCAAAATCCCGGTTTTTCACCCCAAAATTCTCTCACCACATCCCCCTTGGTGCCGGGGTTCCCTCTGTCCCCGGGCCGGCCCCGCTGCCCTTTGTCCCCCCAAAATCCCCATTTTTAACCCGTTTTTTCCCGTTTTTTCCCAAAATTTCTATTTTTCCCCATTTTGCCCAAAATCCCGGTTTTTTGCCCCATTTTTGATGCTCACCATGTCCCTCTTGGTCTCTGGCATCCCAGTTCCATTTTTCCCCATTTTTCCCCCCAAAATCCCCATTTTTCACCCGTTTTTTTCCGGGTTTTTTCCCCATAATTGATATTTTTCCCCATTTTTGCCCAAAATCCCGGTTTTTCACCCCAAAATTCTCTCACCACATCCCCCTTGGTGCCGGGGTTCCCTTGGGGTCCGGGCCGGCCGCGCTGCCCTTTGTCCCCCCAAATCCCCATTTTTAACCCGTTTCTCCCCGTTTTTTTTCCCTTTTTTCCCCCAAAATTCCATTTTTGCCCAAAATCCCGGTTTTTCACCCCATTTTCGATGCTCATTATGTCCCTCTTGGGGTTGGTACTCCCAGTTCCATTTTCCCCGTTTTTCCCTCCAAAATCCCCATTTTTCACCCTTTTTTTCCCGTTTTTTTCCCCATAATTCCCATTTTTAACATTTTGCCCAAAATCCAGGTTTTTCACCCCAAAATTCCCCATTTTTCTCTCACCATTTCCCCTTGGTCTCTGGCATCCCAGTTCCATTTTTCCCCCATTTTCCCCCCAAAATCCCCATTTTTAACCCTTTTTTTCCCGGTTTTTTTCCCTTTTTCCCCAAAATTCCATTTTTGCCCAAAATCCCGGTTTTTCACCCCAAAATTCTCTCACCGTGTCCCCCTTTGTCCCGGGGCTCCCTCTGTCCCCGGGCCGACCCCGCTGCCCTTTGTCCCCCCAAAATCCCCATTTTTAACCCTTTTTTCCCGTTTTTTCCCCATAATTTACATTTTTCCCCATTTTTGCCCAAAATCGCGGTTTTTCACCCCAAAATTCTCTCACCGTGTCCCCCTTTGTCCCGGGGCTCCCTTGGGGTCCGGGCCGGCCCCGCTGCCCTTTGTCCCCCCCAAATCCCCATTTTTAACCCTTTTTTTCCCGTTTTTTTTCCCTTTTTTCCCCCAAAATTCCATTTTTGCCCAAAATCCCGGTTTTTCACCCCAAAATTCCCCATTTTTCACTCACCGTGTCCCCCTTGGTCCCGGCGTTCCAAGTTCCATTTTTCCCCATTTCCCCTCCAAAATCCCCATTTTTAACCCGTTTTTTCCCCGATTTTTTCCCCATAATTGACATTTTTCCCCATTTTGCCCAAAATCCCGGTTTTTCACCCCAAAATTCCCCATTTTTTTCTGACCATTTCCCCCTTGGTCTCTGGCATCCCGGTTCCATTTTTCCCCATTTTTCCCCCAAAATCCCCATTTTTAACCCTATTTTTCTCATTTTTTCCCCAAAATTTCAATTTTTTCCCATTTTTGCCCAAAATCCCGGTTTTTCACCCTAAAATTCCCCATTTTTTTCTCACCGTTTCCCCCTTGGTCCCCGGCATCCCAGTTCCATTTTTCCCCCATTTTCCCCCCAAAATCCCCATTTTTAACCCTTTTTTTCCCGGGTTTTTTCCCCATAATTGATATTTTTCCCATTTTTGCCCAAAATCGCGGTTTTTCACCCCAAAATTCTCTCACCGTGTCCCCCTTTGTCCCGGGGTTCCCTTGGGGTCCGGGCCGACCCCGCTGCCCTTTGTCCCCCGGCTCCCCGGGCGGGCCCAGCAGCCCCAGCAGCCCCGGGTGCCCCTGGAATGGGGCAAAAAACGCCGAGTTTGGGCAAATCCCCAATTGGGGGGAAAGGGAAATTGGGATTTTTGGGAGATTTTGGGGAATTTTGGGGGCCGATTTTGGGGTTTTGGGGGAATTTTTGGGGGATTTTGAGGGATATTTGTGATTTTTAGGGATTTTTGGGGGAATTTGGGATTTTTTTGGTGTATTTTGGGGGATTTAGGATTTTTGGGGAATTTTGGGGGATTTTGATGATTTTTAGGGTATTTTGAGGGGATTTTTGGGGGGATTTTAGGGATTTTTAGGGGATTTTTGGGGGGGAATTTGGGGTTTTTGGGGGAATTTTTGGGTGAGTTTTGGTGATTTTTAGGGGATTTTTGGGGGGAATTTGGGATTTCTTTGAGGATATTTGGGGGACATTTTGGGGATATTTTGGGGATATTTTGGGGATATTTTGGGGTGAATTTGGGGTGTTTTGGGTCTCTCACCTTCTCGCCCTTGGCTCCGGTGTCTCCCTTGAGGCCGGGCAGGCCGGGGGGGCCCTGGGGGGTGGGGAGAAAATCGGGATCCGGGTTTGGGTGGGAATTTCCATTTTTTGGGAATTTCTTTTTTTTGGGAATTCATTTTTTTGGGAATTCTTTTTTTGGGAATCCCCTTTTTTTGGGAATTCCCTTTTTTTAGGAATTCCTTTTTTTTTGGGAATCCTTTTTTTGGAATTCCCTGTTTTTGGAATTCCCTTTTTTTTGGGAATTCTTTTTTTTTTTTTTAATTCCCTTTTTTTGGGAATTCTTTTTTTGGGGGATTCATTTTTTGGGGAATCCCTTTTTTTGGGAATCCCTTTTTTTTGGCAATTCCCTTTTTTTGGCAATTCCCTTTTTTTGGGGGGATTCATTTTTGGGAATTCCCTTTTTTTGGGAATTTCCTTTTTTTGGGAATTCCCTGTTTTTGGGAATTCTTTTTTTTTTGAATTCCCTTTTTTTGGGAATTCTTTTTTTTTGGGAATTCCTTTTTTTGGGATCCCCAATTTTGGGGATTTCCCCATTTTTTTGGGAATCATTTGATGGGGTTCCTCCAAATTTCTGAAATCCCCAATTTTTTGGGATCCCCATTGTTTTGAGATCCCATTTTTGGGAATCCCCATTTTTTTGGGATCCCAAATTTTTTGGGATCCCAAATTTTTTTTGGGAATCCCCATTTTTTTTGGGAATCCCCATTTTTTGGGGTCTCACTCACCACGGGTCCGGGGGGTCCGGCCTGGCCGGGCTTTCCCGGTTTTCCTGGTTCTCCCTAAAAAAACAAAAATCGGGAAAAACGGAGGAGGGTCCCCAAAATTCAGGGAGGTTTTGGGGCGAAATCCTGCGGTTTCAGGCTCCCAATCCCAAATTTTGGGGTCCCAATTCCAAATTTTGGGGTCCCAATTCCAAACTTTTGTCCAAATCCCAGAATTTTTGATCCCGATCCCCAATTTTGGGGTCCCATCCTAAATTCCGGTTCCCAATCCCAGAATTTTGGGGTTAAAATCACAGATTTTGGGTCCCAATCCCAGATTTTGGGGTTCCCACCCCGAATTCCCAAATTTTGGGGTCCCAGTCCCGGATTTCGGGGTTTAAATCCTGGAATTTTTTTGGGTTCCCAGCCCAAATTCCCAAATTTTGTGTTCCCAATCCCCGACCCCAGTCCCCGATTTTGGGGTCCCAATCCCAAATTTTGGGGTTAAAATCCCAGATTTTGGGTCCCAATCCCGGATTTTGGGGGTTCCCACCCTGAATTCCCAAATTTCAGGTCCCAATCCCAGATTTTCGTGTCTTAAATCCCAGAATTTTTGATCCCAATCCCAAATTTTGGGTTCCCAATCCCGGATTTTTGGGCTCCCAATCCCAAATTTTGGGTTCCAAATCCCCAATTTTAGGTCCCAAATCCCCGATTTTTGTTCCCAATCCCGAATTTTTGGGTTTTCACCCCAATTTGGGTCTCACCACGCGGCCGGGCAGCCCCCGCAGCCCCTCAGGCCCCCGGATTTGGGGCTTTTAATCCCAAATTTTGGGTTCCAAATCCCAAATTTTGGGCTCCCAATCCCAAATTTTTGCTCCCAAATCCCAGAATTTTTGCTCCCAATCCCAAATTTTGGGTTCCAAATCCCCAATTTTAGGTCCCAAATCCCAGAATTTTCGCTCCTAATCCCAGAATTTTGGGGTTCCCATCCCGAATTCCCAAATTTCGGGTCCCCAATCCCCAATTTTGGGTTCCCAATCCCAAATTTTTGCTCCCAAATCCCAGAATTTTTGCTCCCAATCCCAAATTTTGGGTTCCCAATCCCCAATTTCAGGTCCCAAATCCCAGAATTTTTGCTCCCAATCCCAAATTTTTGTGATTTCCCCCCAAATTTGGCTCACCACGCGGCCGGGCAGCCCCCGCAGCCCCTCAGGCCCCCGGATTTGGGGCTTTTAATCCCAAATTTTGGGTTCCAAATCCCGGATTTTTGTCTCCCAATCCCAAATTTCGGGCTCCCAATCCCCGATTTTTGATCCCAAATTCCCAAATTTTGGTGTTTTCCCCCCAAATTTGGCTCACCACGCGGCCGGGCAGCCCCCGCAGCCCCTCAGGCCCCCGGATTTGGGGCTTTTAATCCCAAATTTTGGGTTCCAAATCCCCAATTTTAGGTCCCAAATCCCCTGATTTCTGATCCCAATCCCGGATTTTGGGGTTCCCGTCCCTAATTCCCAAATTTCAGGTTCCAAATCCCAAATTTTTGGGTTTCCCAATCCCGGATTTTGGGGTTTCCATCCTGAATTCCCAAATTTTGGGGTCCCGGTCCTGGATTTTGGGTCCCCAATCCCCAATTTTGGGGTCCCAATCCCAAACTTTGGGTTCCCAATCCCAATTCCAGGTCCCAAATCCCAGAATTTTTGACCCCAATCCCAAATTTCAGGTTGCCAATCCCGGATTTTTAGCTCCCAATCCCAAATTTTTGCTCCCAAATCCCAGAATTTTTGCTCCCAATCCCAAATTTCGGGTTCCCAATCCCCAATTTTAGGTCCCAAATCCCCAGATTTTTGATCCCAATCCCGGATTTTGGGGTTCCCGTCCCAAATTCCCAAATTTTAGGTTCCAAATCCCAAATTTTTGGGTTTCCCAATCCCGGATTTTGGGGTTTCCATCCTGAATTCCCAAATTTCGGGTTCCCAATCCCGGATTTTTGGCTCCCAATCCCAAATTTTTGCTCCCAAATCCCAGAATTTTTGCTCCCAATCCCAAATTTTGGGTTCCCAATCCCCAATTTTAGGTCTCAAATCCCCAGATTTTTGATCCCAACCCCGGATTTTGGGCTCCCAAAAATTTGGGCTCCCAACTCCAGAATTTTTGCTCCCAATCCCAAACTTTGGGTTCCCAATCCCAATTCCAGGTCCCAAATCCCAGAATTTTTGACCCCAATCCCAAATTTCGGGTTCCCAATCCCCAATTTTGGGCTCCCAATCCCAAATTTTGGGTTCCAAATCCCCAATTTTAGGTCCCAATCCCAAATTTTTGCTCCCAAATCCCAGAATTTTTGCTCCCAATCCCAAATTTTGGGGTTCCCATCCCGAATTCCCGAATTTTGGTGTTTTCACCCCAAATTTCAGACTCACCACGCGGCCGGGCAGCCCCTGCAGCCCCTCAGGCCCCGGATTTGGGGGTTCCAATCCCAAATTTTGGGTTCCAAATCCCCGATTTCCGGTCCCAAATCCCGGAATTTTTGCTCCAAATCCCAGATTTTGGGGTTCCCATCCCAAATTCCCAAATTTTTGTGATTTCACCCCAAATTTCGCTCACCACGCGGCCGGGCAGCCCGCGCAGCCCCTCCGGCCCCCGGATTTGGGGCTTTTAATCCCAAATTTCGGGTCCCAAATCCCAAATTTTGGGCTCCCAATCCCAAATTTTGGGTTCCAAATCCCCAATTTTAGGTCTCAAATCCCCAGATTTTTGCTCCCAATCCCAAATTTCAGGTTCCCAACCCCGAATTTTTGTGTTTTCACCCCAAATTTGGGACTCCCATCCTCAGGCCCCCGGATTTGGGGCTTTTAATCCCAAATTTTGGGATCCAAATCCCCAATTTTAGGTCCCAAATCCCCAAATTTTCGCTCCAATCCCCGATTTTTGCTCCCAATCCCAAATTTTTGTGTTTTCACCCCAAATTTCAGACTCCCCACGCGGCCGGGCAGCCCCCGCAGCCCCTCGGGTCCCCGGATTTGGGGGTTCCAATCCCAAATTTTGGGCTCCAAATCCCAATTTTGGGGTCTCCAATCCCCAAATTTTGGGGTCCCAATTCCAAATTTTGGGTCCAAAGCCCAGAATTTTTGATCCCAATCCCCAATTTTGGGGTCCCGTCCTAAATTCCAGTTCCCAATCCCAGAATTTTGGGGTTAAAATCACAGATTTTGGGTCCCAATCCCGGATTTTGGGGTTCCCACCCTGAATTCCCAAATTTTGGGGTCCCAGTCCCGGATTTCGGGGTTTAAAATCCCGGAATTTTTTTGGGTTCCCAGCCCGAATTCCCAAATTTTGCATTCCCAATCCCTGATTTTGGGGTCCCAATCCCAAATTTTGGGGTTAAAATCCCAGATTTTGGGTCCCAATCCCGGATTTTGGGCTGTCTCTTATACACATCTAGATGTGTATAAGAGACAGCCTTTGTCTTTTGGGTTCCCAATCCCAAATTTCGGGTTCCCAATCCCGGATTTTTGGCTCCCAATCCCAAATTTCGGGTTCCCAATCCCGGATTTTTGGCTCCCAATCCCAAATTTTTGCTCCCAATCCCAAATTTTGGGTTCCCAATCCCGGATTTTTGGCTCCCAATCCCAAATTTCAGGTTCCAAATCCCAAATTTTTGGGTTTCCCAATCCCGGATTTTGGGGTTTCCATCCTGAATTCCCAAATTTTGGGGTCCCGGTCCTGGATTTTGGGTTCCCAATCCCAAATTTCGGGTTCCCAATCCCAAATTTTTGTGTTTTCCCCCCAAATTTGGCTCACCACGCGGCCTGTCTCTTATACACATCTAGATGTGTATAAGAGACAGCACCACGCGGCCGGGCAGCCCCCGGAGCCCCTCAGGCCCCCGGATTTGGGGCTTTTAATCCCAAATTTCGGGTTCCCAATCCCCAATTTTTGGTTCCCAATCCCAAATTTCGGGTTCCCAATCCCGGATTTTTGGCTCCCAATCCCAAATTTTTGCTCCCAATCCCAAATTTTGGGTTCCCAATCCTGGATTTTAGGTCTCAAATCCCCAGATTTTTGCCCCCAATCCCAGATTTTGGGCGTTCCCACCCTGAATCTCCCAAATTTTGGGGTCCCAATCTCAGATTTTGGCTCCCAATCCCGGAATTTTGGCTTCACATCCCAGCGGTTTTGGCTCCAGATCCCAAATTTCGGGGTTCCCATCCCCAATTCCCAAATTTTGGGGTCCCAATCCCAAATTTCAGGTCCCAAATCCCAGAATTTTTGCTCCAAATCCCAAATTTTAGATCCCAATCCCGGATTTTGGGGTTCCCATCCTGAATTCCCAAATTTTGGGGTCCCGGTCCTGGATTTTGGGTTCCAACCCCCAATTTTGGGATCCCAATCCCAAATTTCGGGTCCAAATCCCCAATTTCAGGTCCCAAATCCCCAAATTTTTGCTCCCAATCCCAAATTTTGGGTTCCCAATCCCAAATTTCAGGTCCCAAATCCCAGAATTTTTGATCCCAATCCCAAATTTTGGGTTCCCAATCCCGGATTTTTGGGCTCCCAATCCCAAATTTTGGGTTCCAAATCCCCAATTTTAGGTCTCAAATCCCCGATTTTTGCTCTCAATCCCGGATTTTTGGGATTTCCCCCCAAATTTCGCTCACCACGCGGCCGGGCAGCCCCCGCAGCCCCTCAGGCCCCCGGATTTGGGGGTTCCAATCCCAAATTTTGGGCTCCCAATCCCAAATTTCGGGTTCCCAATCCCCAATTTTAGGTCCCAAATCCCCAAATTTTCGCTCCAAATCCCCGATTTTTGCTCCCAATCCCGAATTTTTGGGATTTCACCCCAAATTTCAGACTCACCACGCGGCCGGGCAGCCCCCGCAGCCCCTCGATTTGGGGCTTTTAATCCCAAATTTTGGGTTTCAAATCCCCAATTTTGGGGTCTCCAATCCCCAAATTTCGGGTTCCCAATCCCCAATTTCAGGTCCCAAATCCCAGAATTTTCGCTCCTAATCCCAGAATTTTGGGGTTCCCATCCCGAATTCCCAAATTTCGGGTCCCCAATCCCCAATTTTGGGTTCCCAATCCCCAATTTTGGGCTCCCAATCCCAGATTTCCGGTCCCAAATCCCAGAATTTTTGCTCCCAAATCCCAGAATTTTGGGGTTCCCATCCCGAATTCCCAAATTTCAGGTTTCCAATCCCGAATTTTTGGGATTTCACCCCAAATTTCAGACTCACCACACTCCTGGGCAGCCCCCACAGCCCCTCAGGCCCCCGGATTCGGGGTTTTTAATCCCAAATTTTGGGTTCCAAATCCCCGATTTCCGGTCCCAAATCCCCGATTTTTGCTCCCAAATCCCAAATTTCGGGTTCCCAAATTCCCAAATTTTTGTGTTTTCCCCCCAAATTTCGCTCACCACGCGGCCGGGCAGCCCCCGGAGCCCCTCGATTTGGGGCTTTTAATCCCAAATTTTGGGTTCCAAATCCCGGATTTTTGTCTCCCAATCCCAAATTTCGGGCTCCCAATCCCCGATTTTTGATCCCAAATTCCCAAATTTTGGTGTTTTCCCCCCAAATTTGGCTCACCACGCGGCCGGGCAGCCCCCGCAGCCCCTCAGGCCCCCGGATTTGGGGCTTTTAATCCCAAATTTTGGGTTTCAAATCCCGGATTTCCGGTCTCAAATCCCCGAATTTTTGCTCCCAAATCCCCGAATTTTTGCTCCCAAATCCCAGATTTCGGGTTCCCAATCCCAAATTTTTGTGTTTTCCCCCCAAATTTGGCTCACCACGCGGCCGGGCAGCCCCCGCAGCCCCTCGGGTCCCCGGATTCGGGGCTTTTAATCCCCAATTTTGGGTTCCAAATCCCCAATTTTAGGTCTCAAATCCCCGAATTTTTGCTCCCAATCCCCGATTTTTGCTCCCAATCCCGAATTTTTGGGTTTTCACCCCGAATTTTCCTCCCCACGCTCCCGGGCAGCCCCTGCAGCCCCTCAGGCCCCGAATTTGGGGCTTTTAATCCCAAATTTTGGGTTTCAAATCCCGGATTTCCGGTCTCAAATCCCCGAATTTTTGCTCCAGATCCCAGATTTTGGGGTTCCCATCCCGAATTCCCGAATTTTTTGGGATTTCACCCCAAATTTCAGACTCCCCACGCGGCCGGGCAGCCCCCTGAGCCCCTCAGGCCCCGGATTTGGGGCTTTTAATCCCAAATTTTAGGTTCCAAATCCCAAATTTTGGGCTCCAAATCCCAGAATTTTGGCTCCCAAATCCCAGAATTTTTGCTCCAGATCCCAAATTTCGGGTTCCCAATCCCAAATTTTGGTGTTTTCCCCCCAAATTTGGCTCACCACGCGGCCGGGCAGCCCCCTGAGCCCCTCCGGTCCCGCCTTCCCGGGGGTCCCCGGGGGTCCCGCGGCTCCGCCCCGCCCGGGGGCTCCGCCCGCGCCCGGCGCGCCCTGCGGGATTTGGGGAGAATTCGGGGATTTTGGGGATTTTGGGGAG
>NDFG01000294.1:0-14035 GCA_002167245.1 Sporophila hypoxantha
GTCCAGGATATGCCCAGGTTCTGGGATGTGGGTCCAGGATATGCCCAGGTTCTGGAATTCGAGTCCAGGATATGCCCAGGTTCTGGGATGTGGGTCCAGGCTGTGCCCATGCTCTGGGGTGCAGGTTCAAGCTGTGCTCAGGTTCTGAGACGCGGGTCCAGGCTGTGCCCAGGTTCTGGAATTCCTGTCCAGTCTCTGTCCAAGTTCTGGAATTCAGGTCCAGGCTGTGCCCAGGTTCTGGAATTCATGTCCAGGATATGCCCATGTTCTGAGACACGGGTCCAGTCTGTGCCCAGGTTCTGGAATTTCGGTCCAGGCTGTGCCCAGGCTCTGAGATGTGGGTCCAGGATATGCCCAGGTTCTGGGATATGGGTCCAGAGTGTGCCCAGGTTGTGGAATTCCTGTCCAGTCTCTGCCCAGGCTCTGGAATTCGGGTCCAGGCTGTGCCCAGGTTCTGGAATTCATGTCCAGGATATGCCCATGTTCTGAGACACGGGTCCAAGCTGTGCCCGGGCTCTGGAATTCGGGTCCAGGCTGTGCTCATGTTCTGAGACGCGGGTCCCGGCTCTGGCATGCGGGACCAGCGGATCCCGGCCGCTCCCCTCGGGGTGTGCAGCGCGGGGTGTGCAGCGCGGGGTGCGGGGTGCGCAGCGCAGGATGGCAGCGCGGGGTGCGGGATGGCAGTGCGGGGTGCGGGGTGTGTGCAGCCGCGGGAGGCAAAGCGCTGGGTGCGCAGCGCGCGTGGGCGGGTGCGCAGCGCATAGGCATGGAGCGCGGGGTGCGGGATGCAGTGCGGGTGCTGTGGGTGCGCAGCGCGGGTGCGGGTGCGGGGTGCGCAGTCAGGCGGGGTGCGGGGTGTTGCAGCGCGGGGTTCGCGAGCGCTTCTCCATGCCCCGGCGGGTCGCGTCCCCCCGGCGCGCGTGTGCCGCGGGGGGCGCTGGCGCGCTCCCCCCGGGGGCTGCGGGGTGTGGGGCGGTGGGGCGCGCGCGGCCCCCGCCCGCTCGGTTGCCAGCCGCGCGGTCACGTGCTCGCTCGGTGCCCCCTGAGCATGCTCCAGCTCTCGCTCCGGTGCGCTCCGGCTCCCGTCTCCGCTCGGCTCCGCGCCTCCGGGCCCTGTGCGGTGGCCGGGCGAGAATGCTGCGCCCGTAGGTCAGCGGGGGGGGACCGGCTCGCTGCCCGCCCCGCTCGGTGAGTGCTTCGGCGCGGCTTCTTCTCCTCCTCCTCCTCCTCGTCTCCTCCTTCCTCCTCTCAGTCGGGCGCCGACGGCAGGCGCAGCCCCTCAGGGTGCTGGGCGGGCTCTTTTAGGGAAGGGGGGCCCGCGCTCCGGCCCATGGGCAGAGCAAGGGCGCGCAGTTGGGGGCCGGCACCCCCGGCTGCCCGAGGGCTCCCCTGCACCCCCTGCACCCCTGCCAGCTTGGGTGACGAGTGGCCCCCCCCGCAGCTGTCCCCGCGTGTGTTCATGGGCTGCTGAGCCGGGTTGTGTCCCCCAAACCCCCAAAATGCTGCGGGCCTGGGACCCCGGGTTTCTGATCCCCCCCGACTCCGTGCCAGGGGCAGAGCAGCGCCGAGGTTTGGGGGAGCCCGCTATTTGGCTGTCCTCAGGACCCCCAAAACCTCATTCCTGGTGCAAGGGGGGGGGGCTCGAAGGGCCGACCCCAACGCTGGACGGGATGTGATGGATGGGGCTGAGCGATGTCGTCTGGCGCCTTCCAGGAAAAGCGAGACCTTTCCTTGGGCTACGCGGCTCTTTTGCTGGCCTGTGCGAGCCGGAGAGCTCCATCCTCCGCCTTCCTCCCTCTCCTCCTCACTGGCCGGGAGATAGGGCTCAGCGCCGCCGCTCCTTAGGCCCCCCCTGCGACCGGGGGGTGTTCTGGCGGTCCGAGACCTCGAGAAGGCGCCAGTCCGCTGCCCCGAGCCCTTCATCCAGTTTCTTTGTTGCGCCGCTCGCCAGCTCGGATGGAATACAGCCTTCTGATTCCATCCACATGATGGGGAGTTCATACGCCGCCAGTCTATAAACCCAGCTGGAAGGGGCCGGACCGCGCCTCACCCGGGGGACCCCGTGCCTTGACCGCGGGCTGGGGTCGCTCGGCACCTCCGTGCGGGTCTCCACCTCCGAGCGCCTGGCGCTGCAATGCCGCGGGTGCAGCGCTCCCTCGGGGGCAGGGGGGCGGGCCCCGCTCCAGATGGCCCGCGGGCGCCGCTCCGTTAATCCCGGCGTGCGGGAGGGCGCCGGTGGCACCGCGGGGCGATGGAGGGAGCCGGGGCGGCCGGCTTGCCTGCAGCCGATCCGTCCGCTCCAGGCTGGGCTGCGGCGCTGCGGGCCAGGCTCTGCAGTCGGGCATGGGCAAGTCAACCTCCGTCTGCTTTCTGCCGCTGCTGCGTCTGCAGGAGCGCCTGAGCCCGCTGTGAGCCCTGTGCCATCCCTCCGGACCCCTGTGAGCAAGTCCTCGTGAATCCCTCTCGTGAATCCCCATGAATCCCCGCTGTGCATCCTCCGTGAATCCCTCCATCGAATCCCGCTGGCATTTCCCGTGAATCCTTCATGAATCCGCCGTGAAATCTCTGTTGTGATCCCACCTGATCCTTCCGTGAATCCCACCCTGATCCCCTTCCATAAGAATGCCATCCCTGATCCTTCCATAAATCCCACCCTGATCTCCTCCAATAATCCCACGTGAGTCCCACCTTGAATCCCTCTGGATCCCTCCATTGAACTCTCTGTGCTCTCCACATGAATCTCTTCTGTGATCCCCAACCATGAATCCCGGTTTGAATCTTCCATGATCCACTGTAATGCTTCCATTGAATCCACTGTGATCTTCCAATGAATCCCAACATGATTCCTCTGTGAATCTGTTGTGATCCTCTCGTGAATCCTGCCTTGAATCCCTCTGTGATCCCTCCATGAATCTCTTCGTGATTCTCCAATAATCCCACATGAATCCCCCATGATTCCTCCTGGTGATCCTCTTGTGAATTTCCGTTGTGAATCCACCCTGATCCCTCCATAATCCCACTGTGAGTCCCACCCTGAAATCCCTCTGTGATCCCTCCATGAATCCCCACCAATGATCCCTCCGGAATCTCAACTGTGATCTTCTGTGCAATTCCGTTGTGAATCTCACTGTGCATTCCCTCATGAATGCCTCGCCGTGAAATCCCTCATGATCCACCCTTGTTATCTCCATTAATCCTCATGAATCCCGTTTGTATCTCTTCATAAATCCCACTGATGACACGTCTTGTAATCCCACCCCGATTCCCTCCAGAATCTCCACCCTGATCCTCATTAACCCTCCATGAATCCCACCCTGAATCCCTCCCATGAATCCCACCTATCCTTCCATTAACCTCCATGAATCCCACCCTGATCCCTCCCATTAAACCCCTCATGAATCCCACCACCTGGACGCACCACGGATTCCCTCTGTGGATCCGCTCTGCTCCGAGCTCATCCCGGGGTGGCCAGCCCGCACCGCCGGGCTCCATGTGTGCGTGTGCGCGCTCCAGACCCTTCCCTGGGTCCTGCTTGGCATTTCTCAAGGGAAAGGAGAGCTCCCTGAAGCTCCTGTCCCCTCAGACGCTCCCCCCTGTCTCGTCCCTGGTCCTTCACCAGGAGTACGCTTCCCGAGCCAGTCCTCCCTCCTCGGCCTGGCAGAGCTGTGGCTGGGGACCACACCTGGCCTGTCACCCACCTGAGCCACCCCCATGGGACACATGAGCCAGGATTAGGATCCCAGAGAGGGAGTGGCTGAGGATTCACAATTCCTGAGCCTAAAAATTCCATAGGAAGCCAACCTAAATCCTGCCCTTTATGGGACATCGTTTTGCAGGGGATCCATGGACACCCCTGCACCACCCTGCGCACTGTGCACCAGGGACACGCCACACATGGACAGGGGCTGTGCTGGGGACACCGGGTCTGTCACCCACCTGGGCCAACCCCCGTGGGGACTACAGAGCCAGGATATAGGATCCAGAGAGGGAGTGGCTGAGGTAATTTACAATTCCTGAGCTAAAGAATCCATTGGGAAGCGCCCAAATCCTGCCCTTTAATGGACAACGTGTTTTGTAGGGGACCATGGGCACCTGGCACGCACCCTGCTGCCACTGGTGGCACCTGGCGACACACAGGGACAGGGGCGTGCTTGGGGTACACCTGGGCCCTGTCACCTCACCTGGGCACCCTCCTGGGACACAGAGCAGGATTAGGATCCAGAGAGGGGAGGCTGAGGAATTACAAAATCCATAGGAATCGCACCAAAATCCTGCCTTTATGACCATCGGTGTTTTTGGGGGACCCCCCACCCACCATGGGCACCCCTGGCACCCACCTGCTGCATCCTGTGCACCAGGGAACACCCCACAGGGACAGGGGCTGTGGGCTGGGTGCCCAGGTGCCCAGAGGTGGCCCTGGCAGAGGCCGGTGACAAGGGTGATCAGGCTGGCCATAACAGGGTCTGGGCTGCAACCCGCGTTTTTCCTGCGAAGTCCCATAAGATAACGGCGGGAGGCTGCGAAGGACGAGGCAGAGGAGGACGGGCAGGAGGGTGACGGACATGCTGGCACTGCCTGGGTGAAAGGCCCGGTGCCAACGCTCAGGGCACCGCTGACCAGTGGCTGCTCCAGTTTGCCGTGGGAAGGGACACATGGGTACAAAGAGCGGTGGGCCGTGTGTCACCGTGACAGGGTGAGTGTGCTGTTTGTGTTTGTGCTGTGTCGATGTGGCCGTCGTGTGCCGCAACCGCGCGCGAATGAACACGGGCAAGCAACTGGCGGCAAGGACACAGAGGAGCAAAAGAAGCCGTGCACAGAGAGGACCGAGAGGAGAGAGGAGAGAGGCCGCGCAGTATTAAGAGGGAGGACGAGACAGAGTCATTGAGGGGTTGTTTTAGATTTGGTTGCAGTCCCTCTCAGCCCCACGCCGGGAGAACTCATAATTATCCTTCCACATTCCCAAATCCCTGCAGCCGCGCTTTCTATTTTCTCCCCTTTCCCCAGGCGGGCGCGCAAAGGAAAAAGCCATAACCGAATCAAATGGAGCAGAAAATAATCAACCTCCTAGCCAGCGCGAGGTGCAAGGCCGGGGCCCTTTGTTTTCCTCCCCCTCCTCCTGCTCCCTTGTGCCCGCTGCTGGCTCAGAGCTCGGGGATTAAAATACCCCTCATCCCATCTGGTGGTGGGTGGTGCCAGTGGCATGTGGGGTGTGGCAGCATCACGGCCGCATAGCACCGACAACAACATGGGAAATGCAGCCGGCATCACGTCACGGTGATTTCTCCTGCTCACTGAGGTGACACACGGCCAAAAGAGCTCTTGTCAGCTTTGTGGTCTCCTGGATATGGTAGCTGCATGACTCTTCCTCTCTCCACCCGTCTCGCTCTACTACGTAACTTCGTCCTCTCTACCTGAGCTCCACTGGTCAGCGTGTTCTGCCTCTCTTCCTCTGCTCCTGACGGCTCCTCGTCTTGCCGTCTCCACTCTCTTCTCGTCTGCCGTCTCCTTCTTCTTCCCATTCACCTACAGATTTGTGTAGTCAGCATCCCTCGAGGCAGTGCCCAGCCCATGTCCCTCACCTGCCTCTCGGTGCCCTCCTCTGCCTCGTCCTCGCCAGTCCTCTCCCGCCGATCGCGTTCTATGGGCCCAACACTCCTGTCGTGCAAGGGAAATTATCTCGGGAAAACACGATCATCCGCAGGTTGGCAGGCAGCCAAGGCAGGCGGATTGCCCTAGCCAAGACTGGGTCATCGCCAGGGAGCGTGGTTCACCGCTGCTGCCTCGCCTGCTGTCCAGGTCGATCCATTCCTTCTGGCGCACGTCTGGCGGACCCGGCATGCGCTGCACAGAGCCTCTCCGCTGCCTACCCCTAGGTGGGTATTCCCTGGTGGAGTCCATGTGCAGCGCAGGGGGCTGCACAAGGGGTGGCCGGCATCGCGCTTCCGCACTGCGCCGACCATGGGGTCCTCCCAAAAACACTCGCGGGTAGGTCGACTACATTTAAAGGAGGTATTTGGTGCTTCCGATCCAAAATCACCTACCTGCCACTGATGAAATTCATCTACATTGTAATCCCAGGCCCATTCCCTCGCCTTCCCTCTCCGGCACGCGTGATGATCCAAACAACTCATTCTCCGTGGATTGATCTCACAACATTCCATCCCTCTGACTATCTCCCGCGCAGTGCTACGGCTGAGGATCCCCAGGGCACGGCAGAGTTGCAAACTAGGGCCCTTCAAGTGTGAGAGATTTGGAGCAGAGTAATCTTAGAAATAACCTGTAAGGATGGAGCGCCCCGCGCCCAGTGTCACCAGGGACGATCAGGGGGCACACTAAGTGGGAGCCCCCTTCAAGCCTTCTGTCCTGCTCCTTCCACCATCCCCAAGCTGGAAAATCCGCCAGGATTGGGGATGTCAGCTGCTGCACTGTCCGCTGAGTGGCGGCTGTTTCCAGCGTGGATTACTTGGTGTGTCACATGGATGCATTCTGGTTTTATATTACTCCAGTGGTAGCAGCACAAAGGTAGGTGTCCTGTCAGAGCCTGCTGACATGGGAGTCGTCAGTTCCAGTGCCTGGAGCCAAGGGATAACAGGCAAAGACCTGACGTCGCATTGGAAGAACGAGCCAGATGGCGTGGGCTGTCGAGGCTTAATGCTGCCAACGTATTGATCAGGGATATGCAGGCACATTCTGAGTGATAGGTCCTGCTCAGGCAGGTCCAACGATTAACCCCTGATGCCTGGATCTCGTGGATACCAGGCGCCATAGCTGGTCACCTGGGTGCCTCTGAGGTCGTACCGCGCCACGGAGAGTGGATGGGCCTCGGAGCGGTGGGTGACAGGAAGCCGCGAGGTAATGTGATGGTGCGAGGGAGTGACGGCTGATGGGACTAAGCAGGTACAGTCCGATGGTGGCAATCGGGAATGGATGGTGGCCAGGGAGAGTTGGATCTGTGGCATGGGTAATGGATTGGCCAGGGAAACGAGCTGTGCATGGTGGCCTAGTGGTAATGATGGTGCAGGCAGGGTAGCTGAAGCTCAGATTGGGTGGGCTTAGCGCGAATGGGGATTGGTGACAGGGAACAAATGCTGCAGTGGCTCGACAGTGCGCAAACCTGCAAAGCTGAGCCCTAGGAGCTCACGGAAGGAATAATAGGCAAGGTAGCCGTGGTGGCATGCTTTTGCCTATGTAGTTAGTGTCTGGATGAGCTCAGGGGAAGTTGTAACAATGGGATCCTACGCGCCTGGACTAAGGTGGGACACACGGTTCAGCCTGGATCGGGTGCGGGGAGGATCGACTGAGAGATAGACCCATCGTACGGTCCTGGTTATCTGAGGCTATGGATTGTGCTGGCAGGGAATGAGCCTGGATGCTGACCAGGTCCATGTGGAGAGTGGACTGTGGCTCGAGGATGGAGTGGCAGTGACCCGAGGTTCCGAAGTAGTGTTGCTGAGGCGCACACTGAGATGGTGCAACAGGCGTCAGTGTCGCAACCGAGAGGAGGGTACGGAGCACTAGGCGATACTTGGGATCAGCGCTGGGAGCTACCGTGTGTCACAGGTAGGGCTTTAGAGAAGGAACATGTTGGTTGTACATTGTGTGCATAGGAGTCACCGTGTTAATCGGGATGGAATGCATGGCGGCGCTGGGAATGAGTCACAGGACGTAAGCAAAGAGGCCTGGGTAATTAAGTGACAGAGATAAGGGTTGGAATGATTGCAGTAATTGGCAGTGAAGCAGTGCCTCTAGTATCTGGTGGAAAGTAACATTACAGGGGATCAACGCAAGGAGCTCTGCAGAGATGACGGCTGAGCGGTTGTTGGTGGCACGATACGGAATCGTGTTACCCTCTACTGACAGTGAAATGGACGGCGGAGCAGGTACCCAGGGATAACATGAAGTGCGTGGTACGTTGAGGATGGCAGGAAAAGGGATCCACGACGCATCACACTGGCAGTGCCGCAGGATAGCGGGAATGCGGATGGGTGACTATCTGCGCACAATCGCCTAAACGGGAAGCTGGGATGGTGAGCTCTATGGGAAGCAAAGCATCAGCCGGATGGCGTGGCAGAATCGGGAACAACACAGGAGGGTCCCGTGGTGGGGTCGATAGGTGCAACAGGGGTGGGATATTACAGTTAAGCTGGGGATGGCGTGTTATAAGGAAGACGGTCTCACACGGGTGGGATTGCAATTGGGGAGGGGGTTAGATTGGGAGGATCAGTGGGGCATTCATGGAGGGATTCCGGGTTGGGAGGTCCTCATGGAGGGGTTAGATGGCAGGGATCATGGGTGGGATTCATGCTGAGTGGGATCAGGGTGGCGATTCAAAGACGTGAACTCCAGTTGTGGTATGCCTCTATTGGAGATAGAGCATCACAACGGGATTAATTTGGAAAGGGATCTTAATGGAAGGGATTCTCGAACAGCGGTGGCGATTACTAGAGAGGCCTTCTTTTAAACGTAAAGGAGGATTCCATGGAGCAATGTGATTCCAACTAAAGCCGTAGAGGAGTATCGTCAATTTTAAGCTGAAAGCAACTGGCAGGACGGTCACATTGAATGGATCGAACTACGCTTGCGAGAGGTTTCAGCAGGAGGGATCCAGTGGTAGGAAAGTCAGTGCAGTAGGGTATTATAAACTTGTATAGAGTCGTGTGTCCATTAGGTGATAGGTGCAGACCAAGCACTGGCTTCGTGACTTGTTAGGAGGAGCCAGGGAGCATTGTGCATCGGCGGGATCCGGCACGAGTTACGCGGATGAGTATCAAACGGAATTTCGAGCAGAGGAATTACAGTGGCCACCTTCAATGGAGGTATCATGTTTGGGTATTCTTATGGAGAAAGAGGAGTGGCCACCCCCTCACCCCAGAGCCCAGCATTGCAGCCTGGACGCCGCTGATTTCGCGACAAGAAGGAGGAGATGTTTCAAAAAGAGCCAGGCAAGGTTCATCCCGGGAGGGAGAGCTGCATCGACACAAAAGGGATTATACGCACGTAGCGACGAGTTGAGTGGTCGCATGGATGGTATTACGGAAGAGGCTTCGACTAGTGGGCAGTTCTGATGCGCAGAGGATCACAGTGGGTGTGAGAATGGCATAAGATTTCAGCAATCTTGCTTCGGGAGCACAGGGGACTGTGGACCGGCTAGATGGTAGATCAAAGAGGGGACGGCTCCAGGGAAAGGAAAATTCATGGCGTCGCGGAAGATGCTACAGAGTTAGACTTCATGCGATTGGACTATACAGCAAGCAGCATGAGATAGGGCGCTGGTCCGGGCAGAGCTCAGGGAGGGATTTGGAACAAGGAATGGCAGGGCAGTAAGGAAGCAGGAATGGCTCCCACTGCCAGGAGGGCAGGGAGAGATGGATTTGGGAAGGAATTTCCTCCTGTGAGGGTGGGGAGGCCCTGGGATGGATTTCCAGAGAAGCTGTGGCTGTGACCCATCCACTGTGAAGTGTCCAAGCGCCGAGGTTTGCTTGGGTTGGAGCCGCCTGGGGATGGAGGAAGGTGTCCCTGTGTTCCACTGCCCAGCTCTCCAGAGATCTGAGGGCTCTGAGAGTCAGTCGCGGCCCTCTGCTCTCATGGGTAGGTCCCACCCCGCCAGGGCCCCCCGGCTCCCAGGGCTCTTCAAACCCTCGTTTTACTCAACAGCAGCCCGCTCAGCCGGTGTTAAATTGCAGGAGCCGGCAAAGGCACTAATTAGGGGATAATGAGACGCCTTTGTGTGTGTTTGGCAGCCCGGCGACAGACGCCCTGCTCCGAACACCCGCGGGCCGGGGATGGGCGGGGGCGCTGGGGAAGGGCCGTGTCTGTGATCCCCTCACGCCGTGTCCGTGATCCTGGGCCGTGTCCGTGATCCTGGGCCATGTCCGTGATCCTGGGCTGTGTCCGTGATCCCCTCACGCTGTGTCCGTGATCTTGGGCCGTGTCCGTGATCCCCTCACGCCGTGTCCGTGATCCCCTCACGCCGTGTCCGTGATCCTGGGCCTTGTCCGTGATCCCCTCACGCTGTGTCCGTGATCCTGGGCCTTGTCCGTGATCCTGGGCTGTGTCCCTGATCCCCCCATGCTGTGTCTGTGATCTTGGGCTGTGTCTGTGATCCTGGGCCGTGTCCGTGATCCCCTCACGCCGTGTCCGTGATCCTGGGCCGTGTCCGTGATCCCCTCACGCCGTGTCTGTGATCCTGGGCCTTGTCCGTGATCCCCTCACGCCGTGTCCGTGATCCTGGGCCTTGTCCGTGATCCCCTCACGCTGTGTCCGTGATCTTGGGCTGTGTCCCTGATCCTGGGCTGTGTCCCTGATCCCCCCGTGCTGTGTCCCTGATCCTAGGCCTTGTCCGTGATCCTGGGCCGTGTCTGTGATCCTGGATCATGTCCGTGATCCCCTCACGCCGTGTCCGTGATCCTGGGCTGTGTCCGTGATCCCCCCATGCTGTGTCCGTGATCCTGGGCCTTGTCCATGACCCCCTCACGCCGTGTCCATGATCCCCCCATGCTGTGTCCCTGATCCTGGGCCTTGTCCGTGATCCTGGGCCGTGTCCCTAATCTTGGATCATGTCCTTGATCCTGGATCGTGTCCCTGATCCCCCCACGTTGTTTCCATAATTTCCCGTGCTGTATCCATAATCCCCGTGCCATGTCCGTGATCCCCCGTGCCATGATCCCCCCACGCCGTGTCCATGACCCTGGATCGTGTCCGTGATCCTGGGTGGTGTCGGTGATCCCCCCACGCTGTTTCCATCATTCCCATGCCTTGTCCATAACCCCCGTGCCGTGTCCGTGATCCTGGATCGTGTCCGTGTTCCTGGGCCATGTCCGTGATCCTGGGTGGTGTCGGTGATCCCCCCATGTTGTTTCCATCATTCCCATACCTTGTCCATAACCTCTGTGCCGTGTCCGTGATCCTGGATCATGTCCGTGATCCTGGATCGTGTCCCTGATCCCTCCGTGTCCCCCATCCCCTCTCCCCGCATTTATTCACACCCCAGCCCCGCTCCCACCCCGCCGTGTCCCAGCAGCTGCTCCCGAGTCCCTCCGGAGCCTTCCCGAGCATCCATCCCTTTGTTCTGGGAGCGGAGGCAGGACCCGGTGTGGCCATCCCGGTGCCATCTGCCATCTCGGTGCCATCCCGGTGCCCTCCCAGTGCCATCCACCATCCCAGCCTTCGCCATCCCGGTGCCATCCGCCATCCCGGTGCCATCCCGGTGCCCTCCACCATCCTGGTGCCATCCACCATCCCGGTGTGGCCATCCCGGTGCCATCCACCATCCCAGTGAGGCCATCCCGGTGCCCTCCGCCATCCCAGTGCCCTCCGCCATCCCGGTGCCATCCGCCATCCCGGTGCCATCCCGGTGCCATCCACCATACTGGTGCCATCCACCATCCCGGTGCCCTCCCGGTGCCATCCACCATCCCAGTGCCATCTGCCATCCCGCTGTGGCCATCCCGGTGCCCTCCGCTATGCCGGTGCCCTCCCGGTGCCATCCACCATCCCGGTGCCCTCCGCCATCCCGGTGCCCTCCCGGTGCCATCCACCATCCCGGTGCCATCCTGGTGCCATCCTGGTGCCCTCCCGGTGCCATCCACCATCCCGGTGCCATCTGCCATCCCGCTGTGGCCATCCTGGTGCCCTCCGCTATCCCGGTGCGGCCATCCCAGTGCCATCCACCATCCCGGTGCCCTCCGCTATCCCGGTGCGGCCATCCCGGTGCCATCCACCATCCCGGTGCCCTCCGCCATCCCGGTGCCCTCTGCCATCCCGGTGCCATCCCGGTGCCCTCCGCCATCCCCGGGACCGTCCCTCCCCTCCTCGGCGCGTCCCCATTCCTGGGGCGCTGGAACCGGGGCTTGTCCTGCTGAACACCCGCATCCTCCCGCATCCTCCCGCTGCTTCCCGCACCCCCGTTCCTCCTCTCCCGCCGCTCCCGCAGCCCCGTTCCTCCTCTCCCGCCGCTCCCGCACCCCCGTTCCTCCTCTCCCGCCGCTCCCGCACCCCCGTTCCTCCTCTCCCGCCGCTGTCGTTCCTCCCCTCCCGCCGCCGCCACCGGGAGCCGCCGTTTCCCCCCTCCGAGCTTTCCTTACGTAACGGAGCCGCTGCCGGCAGCTCCTCGGTGACGCCGAGGCCCGGGCGTCGCATCCAGGTTGGAAAAAAAGCCGGGATTGTGGCTGCTGGATTTCTCCAGGATGGGGGTGGGAGATCCCTCTCCATGGACAGGTGGGGTGGGAGCGGAGCTGGGAGGGTTTGGAGATCCTGGAGGGTTTGGAGAGACCCCCAGAAAGGTTTGGAGACCCTCAGGAGGGTTTGGAGAGACCCTCAGGAGGGTTTGGAGATCCCAGAGGGTTTGGAGAGACCCTCAGGAGGGATTTTGAATTCCAGGAGCATTTGGAGAGACCCTCAGGGGAGTTTTGGAGGTCCAAGAGGGTTTGGAGAGACCCTCAGGAGGGTTTTGGAGGTCCAGGGGGACTTTTAAGGACCCCCAGGAAGGTTTTGGAGAGCTTGGAGGGTTTGGAGAGAGCCTCAGGAGGGTTTGGAAGGTCTAGGAGGATTTTTAGGGACCCCCAGGAGGATTTTGGTGGTCCAGGATTGTTTGTAGGGACCTGCAGGAGGGTTCTGGAGATCCAGGAGCATTTGGAGGGACCCCCCAGGAGAATTTTGGAAGTCCAAGAGGGTTTGGAGAGACCCCCAGGAGGGTTTGGAAGGTCTAGGAGGATTTTTAGGGACCCACAAGAGAGTTTTGGAGCATTTGGAGAGACCCTCAGGAGGGTTTTGGAGATCCTAGAGGGTTTGAAGAGATCCCCAGGAAGGTTTTGGAAGTCCAGGATCATTTGGAGAGACCCTCAGGAGGATTTTGGAAGTCCAGGACTCTTTGGAGGGATCCCCAGGAGGGTTTTAGGGATCCCCAGAAGGGTCTTGGAGGCCCAGCAGGATTTTTAGGAAGCCTCAGGAGGGTTTTGGAGGCCCAGGGGGAGTTTAGAGGGACACCCAGGAGGTCTTGGAGGATTTTAGGGATCCCCGGAAATGTTTTGGAGGCCCAGGAGGATTTTTAAGGACCCCCAGAAAGATTTTGGAGATGCAGGAAGATTTTTAGGGACCCCTAGGAGGATTTTGGAGGTCTAGAAAGATTTTTAGGGACTCCCAGGAGAGTTTTGAAGGTCCAGGGGAGTTTGGAGGGACACCCAGGAGGCCCAGGAGGATTTTAGGGATCCCCAGAAAGGTTTTGGAGGCCCAGGAGGATTTTGGAGGTCTTGGAGGACTTTTACGGACCCCCAGGAGGGTTTTGAAGGACCAGGGGAGTTCGGAGGGAGACCCAGGAGGCCTAGGAAGATTTTTAGGGACCCCTAGGAGGATTTTGGAGGTCTTGGAGGAGTTTTAGGGACCCTCAGGAGAGTTTTGGAGGCCTAGAAAGATTTTTAGGGACTCCCAGGAGAGTTTTGAAGGTCCAGGGAAGTTTGGAGGGATCCCCAGGAGGCCCAGGAGGATATTAGGGACCCCCAGGAGGGATTTGGAGGCCCAGGAAGATTTTTAGGGACCCCCAGGAGAGTTTTGAAGGTCCAGGGGAGTTTAGAGGAACACCCAGGACACCCAGGAGGATTTCAGGGATCCCCAGGAGGGATTTGGAGGCCCAGGAGGATTTTTAGGGACCCCCAGGAAGCTTTTGGAGATGCAGGGGGATTTTTAGGGACCCCCAGGAGGATTTTGGAGGCCCAGCAGGATTTTAGGGACCCCCAGGAGGGATTTGGAGGCCCAGGACCCTTCACGGTGGGCGCCGAGCCGGGTTATGACGTTCTGGTGACCCACGGGGACAGCGCTGGGGACACCCACGCCCAAGCAGCCTCCGGGGGCTCGGGTGGCTCCGCGGGGCTGTCCCGGAGCCCCGGGGGTGCCGGGCCGTGCTCGGGGCTCCGGTGGAACAGCCGGGACCGGTCGGGCAGCCCCGGCCGCCTCCCCGCCCTGCCCGGGCCGGTCCCGCCGAGCTCGGCAGCGCCTCCCGCAGCCCCGGAACGCGGAGCTGCCAGGGCACGGGGGGTGCCAG
>NDFG01000294.1:41853-81282 GCA_002167245.1 Sporophila hypoxantha
AAAAGAAGAGAGATCCCCGGCGCTGTGAAGGGCTGGACAAAGTCGGAAATTCCCGCGGTGGCCGCGTCGGGAAGGTGTGCCGGTGCTTGTGAGTCTCCAGGCGGACGGGGGAACAGGGGTGTAGCGACAAGGTTTGAAGACCTGTGTGTGTTTGCAGGGACAAACTGAGGGCTGGGGTTGGGACAGGGGTGAGGGACAGGGCAGGGACCCTCGTGTGTGTTTGTAAGGACAAGCTGAGGGGACGTGGCATGGGATGCTGCAAGGGATGTGGGACAGGGGTGAGGGAACAGGGTGGAGACCCTCCATGTGCTTGTGGGGGACCAAGCTGTAGGCTTGGGACGTTGGGACTAGGGGTGAGGGACTGGCTGGGACCCTCGTGATGTTGCTTGTTGGGGACAAGCTGTGGGACCTGCGCATGGGAAGCTCATGGGACTGGGATCTAGGGGTGAGGGCACAGGGTGGTGGAACCCTGTGTTTTGTGAGGACAAACTGAAGGCTGGGAGTTGGGACACGGGGTGAGGACAGGGGTGGGGACCTCCGTGTGCTTGTGGGGACAAACTCAGGGAACTCTAGGCATGGGTCTGCAGGGATGTGGGAACAGGGGTGTAAGGACAGGGTGGAGACCTGTGGTGTGTTTGTAGGGACAAACTGAGGCTGAGAGTTGGGAACGTGGGTGAGGGAAAGTGGTGGTGGGGACTCTCTGTGTGTTTGTAGGGACAAACTGAGGGCTGAGAGTTGGGACAGGGGTGAGGGACTGGCTGGAGACCCTCTGTGTGCTTGTGGGGACAAGCTGAGGGGACCTGGCATGGGATGCTCCTGGGAGTTGGGACAGGGTGGGGACCCTGTATGTGTTTGTAAGGACAAGCTCAGGGGACCGGCATGGGAAGCTCCTGGGAGCTGGGACAGGGTGGGGACCCTCTGTGTGTTTGTAAGGACAAGCTCAGGGGAGCCGGCATGGGAAGCTCCTGGGAGGCGGTGACAGAAGCGCAGGGTCCCCAGGTGCCACCGCGCCGCGGGGCAGTGCAGGGACAGCGCCGGGAGCCGGCGGCGGCGGCGCAGCCCGGGGTTAATCATTCAACCCCTGGGCAGGTTGGGTAACGCGGCCAACGGCGCTGCGGGGGCGGGGGGAGGCGACAGGGACATCTGTCCATCCGCTCCGCAGGGCTCAGGCACGGCGACAGCGCTGCGCTCCTCCTCCTCTTCCTCCAGCCCCCTCTCCGTGGGGATGCAGGTGCCGATCCCGTGCGGGGTACGCGGGGGGGGGTGACAGGGACGCTGTGACAGCGCCGTGTGGCGGCTGAGCGGGAGCCGAGCTGGCCCCAGGCACGGCTGAGGGAGCCAAGAGCCGCAGCTGGGTTGTAAACACGCCGGGRTAAAGTTACAGCCATTGATGATCCTTGGAAAAGCTGCGGGGAAAGGGAGAGGGAGCTGCGAGAGAGCCCCGAGCTGCGGGGCCGGGGTGCGGGGAGCAGCCTCGGGGTGCGGGGAGCGGTCCTGGGGTGCGGGAGCGGTGCTGGAGTGCGGAGAGCGGTCCCGGGGTGCGGGAGTAGCCCCGAGCTGCGATCTCGGGATGCGGGGAGTGGTCCTGGAGTGCGGGGAGCAGCCTCGGGGTGCGATCTCGGGGTGCGGGGAGCGGTTCTGGGGTGCGGGAGCGGTCCCGAGCTGCGATCTCGGGGTGCGGGGAGCGGCCCCGAGCTGCGGTCCTGGGGTCCGGGGATCAGCCCCAGCCCCTCGGGACCAGCCCCAGCCCCTCGGGATCAGCCCCAGCCCCTCGGGATCAGCCCCAGCCCCTCGGGACCAGCCTGAGCGTGGGGACAGCGGCGGTTCCAGCAGCTCCCGCCGGGATGTGGCAATTTGGGCAGCTCGGGGACACGCGGGGCTGCTCCCAGCGCTCGTATCCCGGGGACAGGGGACAGGGGATGGGGGACACTCAGCCAGGACGCTGCAGGAGCAGCCGCGGGTCCGTGGGGGTGCGGAACCCCTTGGAAACCCTTTTTCCTGCCGGGCCGTTTGTCCTGCTGTGACATTGCCGTGTCACGGTGCCATTAAAGGAGAACAAGGGATGGCTCTCGGCGCTCCGCCCGGAGCCGAGGGGGTTAAGCTGGCGGCAGCTGCGGCGGCTGTTAATGATTGATACCGATGACGGTCTCCATGGGCYTGGAAGGGAAATCATCCTCCCCGGCCGGCTGCGGGAGAGCCACGGGCTCGGCGAGTGGCGCAGCAGGCGGAGGGGACGCGCGGTGGCACCGGTGAGTGTGAGCGCGTGTGGCCGTGTGTGTGCGTGTGCAGCCGTGTCACAGAGCCCCGGACGTGTCACACGGACCCTGGAGGTGTCACACGGACCCTGGAGGTGTCACACGGACCCCGTCCGTGGCACACAGAGCCGGGCCATGGCACTCGTGGGCCATTGTCTACGGCCGGTGGCACCGCGAGCAGCCGGTGGCCCGAGGGTGGTGACAAGCAGAGGTGGCAGGAGCAGCGCCAGGCACGGCCCCGTCAGCCCTGGGTGTGATTATGGAGCCCGCGGCTCGGGCAGGGGATTTGTCCCAGCAGGATTTTCCCAGCGGCGCTGCCGTAATCCCCTGAGCTGACCTGGCCGGGGAGGGGTTGGGGCCGCGCTCCTTTGATGCCGSGGACAGAAATTGATCGGGACAGGAATTCCCGGCCATGGAAGCGGCTTCTTAARGAGCTTAAGGGAGAGTTTCAACCCTCCAGGGGCAGGTCCAGGTGGTGGCTCCGAGGTTGTGGTGGGAATGGTGGCTCCAGGTAGGACTGATGGCTCTGAGTGGGAGCAGTGTCTTTGGGGGGGGATGGTGGCTCCGAGTGGGAATGGTGACACTGGGTGGGAATGGTGGTTCCAAAGTGGGAATGGTGGCACTGGATTGGGATGGTGGCATTGGCAGGGGAATGGTGGCTCTGTGTGGGGATGATGGCTCCAAGTGGGAATGGTTCACTCCAGGAGGAAATGGTGGCTTTGGCTGGGAATGGTGGCTCCAAAGTGGGAATGGCGGCACTGGATGGGGATGGTGGCTCCATGTGGGGATGGTGGCTCCATGTGGGGATGGTGGCTCCATGTGGGAATAGTGGCTTTGGCTGGGACTGGTGGCTCTGAGTGGGAATGGTGGCTCCAAAGTGGGAATGGTGGCTCCAGGTAGGAGTGATGGCTCCAAGTGGGAATGGTGGCACTGGGTGGAAATGGTGGCTCCAGGTGGAAATGGTGGCTTTGGCTGGGAATGGTGGCTCCATGTGGGAATGGTGGCACTGGATGGGAATGGTGGCATTGGCAGGGGAATGGTGGCACTGGATGGGGATGGTGGCTCCATGTGGGAATGGTGGCACTGGATGGGGATGGTGGCACTGGATGGGGATGGTGGCTCCATGTGGGGATGGTGGCACTGGATGGGGATGGTGGCACTGGATGGGGATGGTGGCTCCATGTGGGGATGGTGGCACTGGATGGAGATGGTGGCACTGGATGGGAATGGTGGCTCCATGTGGGGATGGTTCACTCCAGGTGGAAATGGTGGCTCCAGGTAGGAGTGATGGCTCCAAGTGGGAATGATGGCACTGGGTGGAGATGGTGGCTCCAGGTGGAAATGGTGACTTTGGCTGGGAATGGTGGCTCCGAGTGGGAATGGTGGCTCCGAGTGGGAATGGTGGCACTGGATGGGGATGGTGGCTCCATGTGGGAATGGTGGCACTGGATGGGGATGGTGGCTCTAGGTGGAAATGGTGACTTTGGCTGGGAATGGTGGCTCCGAGTGGGAATGGTGGCATTGGATGGGAATGGTGGCTCCATGTGGGGATGGTGGCTCCAAAGTGGGAATAGTGGCACTGGATGGGGATGGTGGCACTGGATGGGGATGGTGGCACTGGATGGGGATGGTGGCTCCATGTGGGGATGGCGGCTCCATGTGGGGATGGTGGCTCTGCGATCCCGGTGATCCCATGAACGAGGGACTGCGGCTCTGTCCCCACCAGGAGACAATGGGGTGACATCAGAGCTGCCAGGGCACGGACTGTCACCCGCTCTGCCCTGATCCAGAGCTGTCACCCTCCCCAAATGTCCCCTGTGGGGTCAGGACGCTGCGGCCACGCCTGCTCCAAACCCCGGCAGCAGCAGCAGCAGCAGCAGCGGCGGCGCTTTTTGGCCGGCAGCCCCGTGGGCCGTGCCTGGGACGGAGCCGAGGTTTCCAGGGAGATAAAACACAAACTCCCGGTGCTTTTTTTGTGCTTTTTGTGCTTCTCCCTGACCCCAGCTGGCGCAGCAGCGGGGGACTCGCTCACCCGCGCCTCCCCAGCCGCGCCTGGCGTGCCTAAGCAGCTGCTTTGTTCTCTGGAAAATCCCCAGCCTTCCCCCGCCTCCAGCCCTCCATCCATCCAATCCATCATCCATCCATCATCCATCCATCCATCCACCATCCATCCTCCATCCATCCATCCATCCATCGCCACCAGGAGCTTCTCCCGCTGGCCCTCCCGTGCGCCCCCCTAACCCAGGATGTCCCCGAGTGACGCGCTGGGTGTCCTACTCCCATGGGTGCGCGGAGCTGCCGGCTAGCCCTCCCGAGGAACTTTTGACCAGCTTTGGCAAGGCTGGCAACCGCAGCCCGGCCGCTTCTACCCTGGCTTGCAAGGCTGGCACCACATGGGCCGGCCTCTTCCTTGCCTTGCTTGCATAGGCTGGCACCACAGCCCGGCCCGCTTCCTTGCCTGGCTTGGCAAGGCTGGCGCAACCGCAAGCCCGGCCGCTTCCTTGCCCGGCTTGGCAATGGCTGGCACCGCTTCCTTGCCCGGCTTGGCAAGGCTGGCACAGCAAGTCCCGGCCGCTTCCTTGCCCAGCTTGGCGCAAGGCTGCACCGCAGCCCAGCGCTCCCAGGGAATCCAGCCCCCTGCCTCCCCTCCCTGGCGCTCCCACGGGAATCACAGGGTGAGGGGGAGCTGGTGGGCGCAGCGTGTCCTGCAGTAGAGGGTGGCCCTGGGGAATGGTTTTGGGGTCTTGGTGACCCTGGATTGGTGTTTGTTCCTGGGGTGGCCCTGGGATGGTTTTCTGGGGTCTGGCTGTGGCCCTGGGATGGTGTTTTGGCGTCTTGGGGTGGCCCTGGGAATGTTTTCTGGGGTCTAGGTTAGCCCTGTTTTTGGGCTCTAGGTGCGCCATGCGGATGTTTTTTGGGGTCTGGATGGCCCTAGGTATTGGTTGTTGACTCGGGGTGGCTCTCTGGTTTCTGGGATCTGCGTGTCCCTGAGAGATGCGTTTCTGGGTCTAGGTAGCCTGGGGCTGCTATTTGGAAGTCTGGGTGGCCCTGGGATTGGTTTTGAGATCTGGGTGGCCATGGCGATAGTTTTTTGGGTTGTTGAGCTAGTTTTGGGTTCTAGTTGGCCCTGGCGCTGCTATTTGCGGTCCTGGGTGGCCCTGGGATGGTGTTTGGGGTCTGGGCAGCCTTGGGGTGGTGTTGTGGTCCTGGGGGGCCCTGGCCTGGCATGGGGGTCTAGGCAAAGCCCTGGTTTCGTGGGGTCTGGCTGGCTCTGATGATGGTTTTTTGGTTCTAGGTGGCCCTGGGATGGTCTCGCTGGCCAGGCAGGAGCTGGGATGGGCTTCGTGTGTGAGATGGAAAAATTTAATTCCATTTATTTTTTTCAATCCCTATGGTCCGTGTAGGGGGATTGGACCCAGAGTGCAGAGAGATCCCTGTGGTTTTGTGCCTTACAACCTTACAATCAGCTTTTTACTTTTTTTTTTTTTTTTTTTGTGCCTTACAATCCATTTTTTTCCCCCCTGATTTTTGTGCTTTATAATCTGTTTTTTTCCCTAATATTTTTGCCCCTTTTTTGTTGCCTTATAATCAGTTTTTTTCCCACCCATGGTGCCTCCTGGTGCAAAGCAGGGCTCAGCAGTTTCTCCTTGCTCGTCTGCGGGGGGTGTATGCCCTTGCTGGACGCGAGATGTCTAACACAGGCTCGCCCCCTGTGTTATCATAGTTCCCTCCCGTGGGGAGACTGACGTGCGTGCATGACATCTGTGTAAAGTATTAGATGTGAGACTTGAGTCCGGCGAGCTTGCGCCTATGCGTGCGGGCTTGCGAATAAATCAAAGTGCTGCAGCCGTTGGTTCAGGAGAACAAAATGGGATTCAAGGGCGAGAGGATAGGTGAGAGTGGACATGAGAACTGTGATAAAAGTTAACGGAAAACAAGGGAGGACAAAGAGGAAGGCTGAAAGAAGGAGAAAAGAGAAGCGGAACCGCAAAGGAAAAAGGAATAAAGGACAGATAGATCGGTGGGAGAAAGTGGAGAAGCGAGACAAAGAAAAAATAGGGGGAGGAGGGGAGTTAAGAGGGGGAGGCGGGAAGGGGAGAGGGGATGACAAGAGGAGGGGTGAACGGCTGTGCCGGAGGTATGCGCGGGAGAGGTAGGATGAGGGAGGGGGGGGCTAGGTCCCGGGATGGGAAGGGTAGGGGGATGGGGGTTGGGGGATGCGGGGGGTGGGGGTGGGTAGACGGCAGGGTCGAAGTGAGAGGGTAGGAGAGGACAGAGAGGGCAAAGATGTTAAGAATTTGTAGGAGCGTCGGAAGGAAAGGTGACAGAGAAGGAAGATGAAAGAAGAATGGTAGGGAGGAGTAAGGCAGAAGCAAGGAAGGAATTGGAGCAAGATGATGGGAAATAGGAAGGAAGGAAGAAAGGATAGGAAGGAGAGAAGGTATCAGGAAGGGCAGGAAGGAAGGAAGGAAGGAAGGACAGGAAGGAAGGAAGGAAGGAAGAAGGAAGGAAGAAGGGAAGGAAGGGGGAGAAGGAAAAGAGAGGAAAGAAGGAAGAAGGCGATAGCAGGAAGGAGAAGAGAAGAAGGAAGCGAAGGAAGGAAGGGAAGGAAAGGAATTGTGTGTGGGGTGTGGTTTGGCTGGGGGCATGTGTGGTGTAAGTGTGCCGTGTCTGCTGCCCATCCCCAAGACACTGCTGACAGTGACAGAGCCCAGCTGTGGCCAGGACCAGGTGCCAGCTCCAAGCGCTGTGCTAACCCACGCCTGAAGGCCCCAGCTCAAAGCCCCAAACCATTGGCCTACAGACACCGCAGGTGACACCGAGCCTGGGGGTGGCAGAGGGTGACACCCTCAGACACGGAGCCTGCCTACCGTGCTCCCTACCGCTGTCTCCTGCCACACTGTCCCCTAAACAGTGTCCCTGGCAGGTGCCATCCCGCCCGTGGTTTGGTGCAGATGCACCCGGCATTGTCACCAAGAGGAGGTTCCCTGCGCAGCGCCCAACAGCCGTTGGGTGGATGCCTTGTCCCGGGTTCCTCTGGCTCATTGCAGTGGTGCAATGGTAGAGCGGTGTAGTGAGTCACTGTGGTAGGGGACAGGGGGACATTTTAGGGACGGGGGACACGGCAACGGGACAGTGCAGCACTGGGGTGCGTGTATTGCTATTGGCGACGTTGGTTCAGACCGCGTGGCACGAGGCTTGGTGCCTGCCCGACAGGCACGTGTGTTCGAGGTTGGGCAATCTCTGGGCCAGGGATGTGTCACACCCCTTGTGCCGGTGCTTAACAAACGTGGATTTTGGATTTGGTGTTCGGCTATGAGTTTTGGATTTGGTTTGGGTTTGGTTTGGTCCCTGGACTTGGTTTGGGCTTGATTTGACGTTTCAGGTTTGGTGTTGATTCAAGTTTGGCGTTTGTGACAGTTTGGGTTTGGTTTATTAGTCTGCATTTCTCGTTTTAGTTTCGTTTGTTCAGTTTCATGGTTTTGGGTTTTTGTGTTTGGTTTAGTTGGGATTTGGTTTTGGGTTTTGAGATTGGTTCAGTTTTGGATTTTGAGTTTGGTTTAGGGTTTGGTGTGATGTTGAGTATCCAGTTTATTCCTCGGATTCAGATTTGATGGTTTTGATTTGGTTTGGTGTGTTGGTTTGGTGGTCTGGATTTGGTTTCGGTCTCAGGTTTGTTTGCGTCTTGGATTTTAGGTTTTTGGTTCTGTGGATTTGAGTTTTAGGTTCCAGATTTTTTTAAGTTTGGTTTGGGTTGGTATTAAGTCTGGATTTTGGTTCAAGGTTTGGGACATTTGTGTTTGGTGGATTTGTTCAGTTTGGATTTGGTTCTGTTTGGATGCTTGGTTTGGGTTTGGAATTTGTTTTGGTCTGGTTTTGTTTCAGGTTGGATTTGCTTTTGGTTTTGGGATTTGGTTCTGTTTGGATCTGGTTTGGGTTTGGATTTGATTGAGGCTGGGATTTGTTTCGGTTTGGATTTAGTTTCCATTTGGAACTGGTTTGGTCTGGATTCTGGTTTGGGTTTGGATTGTTTCGGTCTGGTTTTTGTTTCAAGTTTGGATTTGGTTCAGTTTGGATTTGTTCAAGTTTGGATTTAGCTCGGTCTGGATTTGGTTCAGTTTGTGTTTAGTTCAATTGGTGTTTAAGTTTCAATTGGTGTTTAGGTTTCAGTTTGTGTTTAGTTTAGTTTGTGTTTAGCTCAGTTTGTGTTTAGTTAAGTTTGTGTTAGTTTAAGTTTGGATTCAGTTTCGTCAGTGCCGCAGCGTTGGCAGCATTTGGCTGGGCTGGGACCTCTGGTGCCACCCTGGGCCGGTCCCTGGCACTGAGCTCACCCCAAAGGGGCAACAAATTGGGATTTTTTGGGAGGAAAGATGCAGCGCTGGGCAGGTCCCACGTGCTCCGGGGATTTTTTCGGGAGCGGGGCCGCGGCAAGGAGGGAGCCCCAGCGGCCTCCCCAATGCTGCGCTTCCTTCTTTGGAGCTCTTCCCGGCCGCGTCAAGCCCCCATCCCTTTCCCTCCTCCCGCCCGAGATTTTCCTGCCGCGCCCTGAGGGCTTTGTATTCTCTCCCCGAAGTCCAATGCACCTCCAAATCTGTCTCTTGCCGTTCCCAAGGCTCCCGGGGTTGTTTTTGGGGGTGTCTGAATGCCCTGCGGGGTCTCGTCCCCCCCAGTTTGGTGCTGTCCCCCATCCTGGCCCCGGGATTCCTCCCGGTGTCCCCCATGGGGGAAGGAACAGCCGGGAAGGAGGAGGAGGGTGACACACTCGGGGATGTTTGGGGACACGGGATGCTTTGGGGACAACAAGCAAGGGGGAAGGGACGCGCAGCCACTGAATTCCAGGGCCATTGCGACAGAGCTCAGCCGGCTCGCTTGTGAACAGCCGCCCTTCCCGCTGCCCTGCCGGCCTGGGGGATCAGGACCCCCTCACCAGCCCCTCTGACCCCTAAAACCCCCCGAGCCGCCCGTAGTCGCCCTTCCCCTGCCACCAGCAGCGTCGCCCGGCCCGCACCTGGGCTGGGGGAGGCGGCGGGTGCCGGCGCTGCCCTTCGCCTTCTCCTCTGCGGGGACGGCGAGCGGGGCTGTTTTGTCGCCCGCTTCCCTTCCCGCCAGCCTGCCGCAGACAACCGGGGCCGCCCAACCCCGGCCGCTAACCGAGGCCACCGGAGCTTCCGGGAGCTTCCCGAGCTCCGCGCCGCACCTCCGCCAGCGGCACCGCCAATGCCACCGCCGCGGGCGGTTTGGCACGGCCCTGCACAGCAGGGCAGAGCCCTCGCCCACCGCCCGCGTCCCCCACTGCCCCGCGGGGCCGCCCGGTGTCCCCGCTGTCCCGCTGGCAGCGCGGGGGCCATGCCCGGAAGCCGGGAGGCGGGCGCTGAGCCCGGGCGGGCCCCGGGACCCCATGCTGAAGTTCCGGGCGGAACCGGAAGGGTTGAGGTAGGAGGCGCGCAGGGGCTGGGGGGTCCGGGGGACCGCAGGGGAAGCGGCGGGGCGGGACCCCCGGCCCCGGGCAGCCGGATCCGGGCAGTGGCTGCGTCCATTGCAGTGCTGGGAGGCGATGGGCAAACTGGCGAGCTTCAGGCAGCGGGGGCAGCCCGGCAGCGGCCGCCGGGGCGCTGCTTCCCGCAGCTTTCGCCTCCTCACCGGGGGCTGCGGGCGCGGGGAGGTTTGGGGTGGGGGGGAGGACAGCGGCGTGAGTGGCCAGGAGGAGCGAGGGGGCTGAGAAATGGGGGCCGTCCTGTCCGCATGGGGAGTTCAGGGACCTGCAGGATGGGGGGGGGGCACCCAGCGTGGGGTGCAGGGTGATGGGAAGGGACGCGGGGGACCAACGCAGCGTGGGTAGGTTTGGGGGCACACCCAGCGTGGAGTTCAGGGTGAATGGGGGGACACCCAGTGTGGGGGGTTCGGGGTTTGGGGGGACACCCAGCGTGGGAACTCAAGGGTGATGGGCAGGCATGGGGGGACACCCAGCGTGGGGTCAGGGTTTGGGGTAAACCAACCACAGTGTTAGAGTTCCAGGGTGAATGGGGGCACACCTACTGTGGGGTGCAGGGACCTGCAGTGATGGGGGCAGCACCCAGCGTTGGGGTTCAGGGTTTGGGGGGAACACCGCAGCGTGGGGTTCAGGGTTTGGGGGGCACCCAGCGTGGGGTTCAGGTTTGGAGGGACACCCAGTGTGGAGTTCAGGTGATGGGGGACACACAGTTGTGGGGTTCGGGTTTGGAGGGACACCCAGCGTGGGGCTCCAGGGTGATGGGCAGGGATGGGGGACACCCAGTGTGGGGTTTCAGGGTGATGGGGGGACACCCAGTGTGGGGTTCAGGGTGATGGGCAGGGATGGGGGGACACCCAGTGTGGAGTTCAGGGACCTGCAGGGATGGGGGGACACCCAAGTGTGGGGTTCAGGGTTTGGGGGGACACCCAGCGTGGGGCTCAGGGTGATGGGGCAACACCCAGCGTGGGACTCAGGGTGATGGGGGCACACCGCATGGTGGGGGCAGCGGGTGCTGGCAGTGCCCGCTCCCAAGCGCCTGCACTTCGGGGTGCTGCTCTCTCAGCGGCTGCACCTCCCCTCACGGCAAGCGTCACTGCGGGATGGCACCTGCCCCAAATTCCGGCGTTTGAACCCTTCGAAGTGCACCGCCGGGGGCAGAACCATGCCGGGAGCAGCTCCAGCCCTGGGGCAAGGAGAAGCCCGGGCAGTGCCGGGCCACTGAGGGTGCTCTGGTCAGAATCAGGCGGGCAACTGGGGGGGTCCTGAGAGCGAACCACCATCGTGGGGTGCATCGCACATTCCTCAGGTTTTTAAGGGGTGGCCCCCCGGAGGGGGATCAGGAGCCTGGCAGGGGTGGGTGCTCATCAGCAGTGCAAGCACTTTTTGGGGGTGTCAGTGTGACCATGGCTCCGGAGCTGGCATGGCATGGCATGGTCTTGGCAGTGGGCGTTTTTTTTGTCAAACTTGCCCCATATTTCCTGACGGCAGGAGAGTTGGTGGCATGCTGGGGGCTGCGCTGGCACAGGGGGTGGCACGTGTCCCCGAGTACCCGGCGGGTTTGGGAAGGAGGGGATGGATCCGGTGTGAAATCCCTGAACCTCGTCTTTCCCACCTGGGCAGCCCCAGGAAGCGGCGTGGGAAGGGAGGTCTGGCTGCCTGGCAGTGCCATCTCTGTGGGATGGGGCAGGGAAGGTGCCAGCTGAGGCCTGGGACAGCCTGTGGACACCGCTGCATGGCACTGGCCAGGGATCCCTTCAGACTGCCACCCAGTGCCAGGGGCAGAACAGCGCCTTGTTGTGGGGAATTCCTGGGCTGGTTTTGGGGTCTGAGAGGTCCTGGGGTGATGTTTGGGGTCTGAGGGGTTCTGGGGTGGTTTTTGGGGTCTGAGGGGTCCTGGGGTGGTAATTTGGGTCTGGGAGGGGTCCCAGGGTGGTTTTGGGGTCTGAGAGGTTCTGGGGGTGGTTTGGGGTCTGAGGGGCTCTGGCTGGTTTTTTTGGGGTCTGAGGGTCCTGGGGTGGTTTTTAGGGTCTGAGGGGCTCTGGGTGGTTTTTGGGGTCCTGAGGGGCTCTTGGGGTGGTTTTTGGGTCCTGAGGGGCTTGGGGTGGTGTTTGGGGTTCTGGGGATCCTAGGCTGGTGTTTGGGCTCTGAGGGGCTCTGGGCTGGTGTTTGGGGTCTGAGGGGTCCTGGGGTGGTGTTTGGGCTCTGAGGGGTCCTGGGGTGGTTTTTGGGGTCTGAGGGGCTCTGGGGTGGTTTTTGGGGTCTGAGGGATCCTAGGCTGGTGTTTGGGGTCTGAGGGGTCCTAGGCTGGTGTTTGGGGCCTGAGGGGTCCTAGGCTGGTGTTTGGGGCCTGAGGGGTCCCAGGGTGGTGTTTGGGGTCTGAGGGGCTCTGGGCTGGTGTTTGGGGTCTGAGGGATCCTAGGCTGGTGTTTGGGGCCCAGCCCCCGTGCCCAGGTGACCCCACTGAAAGCCTCGAGGTGCTTTGGAAATGGCTCCGAGAGCAGCCAGGGGAGGAGGTGACATTGGGGACGTGGCTGCAGGCACTGCCCTGGATGGGCCACGGCTGCTGCTGCAGCGAGTTGTGAGTGTGGCCGGYGGTGACAGCTGGGATGTGACAGCAGCAGGAGGGGCGGCTCGGCCACCACAGCCCTGATTTTGGCACTTGAATGAAATCTTTGWGTGCCCAGGGAAGGGCTGGAGTGGCTGAGGGAGCTGGGAAAGGGGCTCARCCTGSAGAAAAGGAGGCTCAGGGGGGACCCTCTGGCTCTCCCTGGCAGGARGGGGCAGCCAAGGGGGCTTGGGCTCCGTTTGCCACCCCTGGGAGTGTCCCRTGCAGTGGATGTGGCACTTGGGGACACGTTTGGWGCTGGGCTCAGTGATCTTGGAGGSCTTTCCAACCCAAACAATTCCATGGTTCTGTGATGCTGTGAAAGATCCTAAATCTGGGATTAGCAGCGTGCTTGGGGCAGGGCAGGGGATGCCAGCCCCAATGCCAACCCCGGCGTTGGCACGGAACCAACAGAGCAGCAAACGTGGCGCCAAAGGGACTTTGTGGGTGACACAGGGACAACGTGAGGGACATGGGGACTCCTAACAGCCACCCCATCGCTGTCCCCACAGCCACAATGAGAGGCGGAACACCTTCCTGCACCCAGTGACGGGACAGGCCCCCGAGGACACCGCAAGGCTTGACTTGCCAAAGTAGGTCTGCTCCCAATCCCCTTGGGCTGGGGGGGCCAGGGAGGGCTGGGAATGCTGGGGGAGCCAGGGAGGGCTGGGCTGGGCTGGGGGAGCCAGGGAGGGCTGGGCTGGGCTGGGCTGGGCCAGGGAACATTGGGGGAGCTGGGCTGGGCTGGGTTGGGGGACCCAGGGAGGGCTGGGAATCCTGGGGGAGCCAGGGAGGGCTGGGCTGGGGGAATCAGGAAGGGCTGGACTGGGCGAGCCAGGGAGGGTTGGGAACACTGGGAGAGCCAGGGAGGGCTGGACTGGGTTGGGGGACCCAGGGAGGGCTGGGAATGCTGGGAGAGCCATGGAGGGCTGGGAACGCTGGGGGAATCAGGAAGAGCTGGACTGGGTGAGCCAGGGAGGGTTGGGAACATTGAGGGAGCCAGGGAGGGCTGGGAACACTGGGGGAATCAGGGAGGGTTGGGCTGGGCTGGGCTGGGTTGGGCCAGGGAACATTGGGGGACCCAGGGAGGGTTGGGAACATTGGGGGACCCAGGGAGGGTTGGGAATGCTGGGGGAATCAGGAAGGGTTGGGAACACTGGGAGAGCCAGGGAGGGCTGGGATCGCTGTGGGAATGACCCCAGCAGGGTGCAGGAGCACAGAGCCGCTGATTCCCCTGTCCCGTGTCACAGACACAGCTCGGACATGTCCAGCAAGGCGGGCAGCAAGCGGCCGGCCACCGTCCCCAGCGAGCCCCCCAACCACGCCATGGTGGCCGAGGTGCCCCCGGAGCGCCCCGGAGGCCGGGTGAGTGCCCGGGGCGGTGTGACACGGCTGTCACCAGCTCGGACAGGGACTCAGGGAGCCCAGCCCGGGCACTGAGCATTGTTGCTGTTTTGGCTACAAGGTTTTGGGGTGAAGGAAGAGACGAGATGAGCTTCATGATCAGAAGGCTTGATTTATTATGTTATAATCTATATATACTACATTATACTAAAAAGAAAAGAAAAGAGAGATTCCCAGAAGCTGCTAACCTAAGAATAACAAGTAAAGAATGATAACAAACTCTGCTCTCTCGGACTGTGTCTGAGAGAGCTCAGTTCTGGATTAGCCATTATTTCCAAACACTCAATCTGGGCTAATCTAGAACTGCCCTGTTGCATTCCACAGAAGCAGATAACCTGTTGCTTACTTTTTGTTTCTGGGGCCTCAGCTTCCCAGAAAGAAAAAATCCTAAAAAAAAGATTTTAGTGAAAAAAGATGTCTGTGACAGAGCATCTCCTGTCACCCCGCGCAGGCTCCGCGCTCATCCCGCAAGGGCATCGCCTTCGGCAAGCGCTCCAACTCCATGAAGAGGAACCCCAACGCCGCTGTCACCAAGAGCGGCTGGCTCTACAAGCAGGTACCCACCCCGTGCCACCCCTGCCAGCCCTGCAGAGCCCCGGGAACCCCCGGATGGCTCTCACCGCCCCTCTCCCGCAGGCCAGCTCGGGGGTGAAGCAGTGGAACAAGCGCTGGTTCGTGCTGGTGGATCGCTGCCTCTTCTACTACAAAGGTACRGCCACCCCCGAGCCCGTGGCCACCCCCAGGGCCACCGGCACAAAGTCCCCCGGCTCTTTCCACGCCCCACCCTGTTTTTCCCGGTGTTTGCCGCGCCCAGGGGTTAATCCCGAGCTTTCCCCGCCTCCCTGGCAGCTCCCGGGCTCGCATCAATAATTGAGGAGGTTGTTTGTGAGCCTGGCACAGCTGCGGGAGCAGCAACAGGCAGAGAGCCGATCCCACAGGTGGGATGGAGCCGGGGCGTGGGGAGGGGGCTGTGCCGGGGGTGTAACCCCAGGATTTGCCCTCCCAGACGAGAAGGAGGAGAACATYCTGGGCAGCATCCCCCTGCTCAGCTTCCGCGTGGCCGCCGTGCAGCCCTCGGACAACATCAGCAGGAAGCACACGTTCAAGGTCAGTGCCCCTGCCGGGGCGTGCAGGGGACAGCGTGGCACTGGCGTGGCACTGGCGGTGGCACTGGCGTGGCACTGGCGATGCTGGCAGGGTCCCTGCTGCTCTCTCTCTCTCTGGTGGCTTTCTCGGTGACGGGGCATGGAGCACTCTGCGATGACCCCCCCTGGGTGTTGGATCTGGGACACAGCTGTGTCCCCAAGGTCACCACCCCCTCTGCAGGGCCCTGCTGGCTGCTCCCACCCCTCTCCCTGCCCTGCTTTCCCCTCTTCATGGCTGCTGCTCCCCGAGCCGGGCTCGGAGCTGTCCCCAGTTCCAGCCCCGTTTGAGCCGCTTGCCTGGCAAGTGTCACCAGCAAGGGGGGAGCTGCCACCAGCGCCTGCTGTGGGGCTGGAGAGGGGAGCAGGGAGAGGTGATGGCAGCTGCTGCTCCCCCACATCCATCCCTGGCAGGCTCTGAGCTTCCCTGGCGCTTTTTGGCACCACTGGGCACCTTTGGCATCACCGGGCACCGTCCCCAGCCCAGCTGCTGGCGGTCACGGGTCACTGTGACACTCCCTTGTTGACCCCAGTGTGCCCTCCCCATGTCCAGAGCCAGGGCTGGAGTCCCCACAGGACATTCCCAAGATTTCCTCAGTCTAAGGGAAGGATTTTTGGAGCTGCCCCCCCTTAAACCTGAATTTAGGCTCAGCTGAGYGGGGTTTAGAGGGGAGGGATGGCATGGGGTCTGCCCTGTGCCCGTGCCCACACTGGTGTCACTTTCTGTGACCTGGGAGTGTCCAGGGAAGGGTCTGGAGAGTCCTGAGGGAGCTGGGAAGGGTTTGGAGAAACCTAGAAAGGATTTGGAGAATCCTGAGGGAGCTGGAAAGGGTTTGGGGAAACCTAGAAAGGATTTGGAGAATCCTGAGGGAGCTGGGAAGGGTTTGGAGAGTCCTGAGGGAGCTGGGAAGGGTTTGGAGAAATCCTGAGGGAGCTGGGAAGGGTTTGGAGAGTCCTGAGGGAGCTGGGAAGGGTCTGGAGAGTCCTGAGGGAGCTGGGAAGGCTCAGCCTGGAGCAAAGGAGGCTCAGGGGGAATTTCTGGCTCTGCACAACTCCCTGCCAGGAAAGGACAGCCAAATTTGGGATCTTATCCCAGGGAACAGGGACAGGAGGAGAGGGAACGGCCTCAGGCTGGGCTGGGGAGGCTCAGGTTGGACATCAGCAGGAATTTCCTCATGGAAAGGGCTGGAAGGGGCTGCCCAGGGGGGTTTGGAGTGCCCATCCCTGGAGRTGGCACCYGGAGGTGGCACTGAGTGCTCAGGGTGGGGATCGGGCACAGCTGGGACTCGATGATCCCACAGGGATTTTCCAGCCTCAGTAATTCCATGATTCTGTGAAATCCCTGCTGCCTGGCACTGATGAGGGMAAACCTCTCAAAGCTGCTGCCCACACCCCGAACTCCAGTTTCAGGGTTTGGGGGAACAGTTTTGTCCAGGGAAGGGCAGAGGGGTTCCCACCCCACTCCCACTGACCCCGTGTCTGTGTTTCCTCCTCCTCCTCCTCCTCCTCCCTCGGCGGGTGAGGATGCCAGGACAGGAGGGGTTTCTTGGTGCCACCACCACGCCAGCACCCAGCCACCACCACCTAGGTAGTGTTCCACCTTCTCGTGTTTGTGGTGCATGCAGAGGCTGAGGGACCCCCGGGCTCGCTCTGCTCCCCGCTCCCGCTAATCCCAGGGATGGATCCCTTCCATTTCCCCTCTTCCTCTGCCTGCAGAGCTTCCAGAAGTGCATGGGGAGGCTCAGGAGGTGACCCCAGCTGGGCACGGTGGCTGCATGCTCTRGGGAGGATGGAAACTCAAGGGAGGGGTTTAATCAGACTTAATTTTTCTTAATTTGTTTTAGTTCTTTTTTTTTTTTAAGATACTGAACCCTTGAAGTTCTTTAAGAAGGAGAACTCCGCTTCCTCCCTTTTCTTCCTCCTCGCTTTCCCCCACCCCTTTCCACAGGGGGAAGGTGGAAGCTCCAGAAAGGCTCTCAAATAAAGGCTCTCAAATAAAGGCTCCTTCCAGCACCTTCTGGGCGGAGAACGGGCACCAACATCTTGGATCAAAACTGAACCTTTTCCTCCCAAAATTATTTCCTGGGCCGAGAAACCACCTTCCCCCTCACCCTGCATGGACRATGCTCCTCCGGTGCTGCCGCTCTTGCTGGGCCCCTTTGCCCCCCAATATTGGGGTGCTGCTGATCTTGGAGGGTGGGGGCTGATCCTAAAAAAATCCCTGTGAGTGACTCCAAGGGGGGCAAAACCCCGCTGTGAGGGGCTGTGAGCTTTCCCCTGCACACGGAGGGGAAGGAGCGCTGCTGGAGCAGCGGGATGGAAGCAGAGCTCTCACCCCCTGCCCGTGTCTCCCTCCCCGTTCTGTGCCCCCACAGGTGACGGTGTGCTGGGTGCAGGAGCTGCCGGCGGGTAACGGGCAGTCCCTGTCTCCTCCCCAGGCCGAGCACGCCGGCATCCGCACCTACTTCTTCAGCGCCGAGAACACGGAGGAGCAGGAGGCCTGGATCCAGGCCATGGGCGAGGCCGCCCGCGTGCAGATCCCGCCCAGCCAGAGGTCAGTGCCAGAGCAGTGCCCAGCCCTCCTGGGGACAACGGAACGTGCGTCGCTGATCCCATCCCTTCTGCCAGATGCTCCCCACACCACATTGCCAGTCCCAGCCAACCTTCCCACGGATTCCCATCACGCACTTCTGAGGTGCTGTCCATTATCGCCCAGTGGCCACCCGCACACACCTGCCCAGCCCTCCGTGGGGACAATGTGCTGTTCCATCTGCATAGTGGCCAGATCGTAGTGGCCACAGACCCTCCTGGGGATGCAAGTGATGTTCCTCAGCGGCCAGCAGCCGCCGCTACAGCCTGCCCGACCCTCCTGAGGTGCTGTCCTTGCACCAGTGCCCCACAAGCACTGCCCAGGCCCTCACTGGCGACAACTGTGCTGTCTTAGCCAGGTGCCAAAGCTGCTCACGACCTTGGGCCATGGACCATCCAGTGCACAAGTGGCCATGCACTAGGCCTAAGTGCCCACAGTTACGCTCGCATGTCCCTCCTCGGGGACAACGGTGCCCGTCCTTGTACCAGTGGCCACCTGACGGCTGGACGCGCAAGTTCGAACGTGTGCCCTCCTGGGTCTGTCTTAGACCCATGCCGTCACTGCACTGCGCCGTGACCTCTCCATGGGACACTGTGCTGTCCTTGTCCAGTGCCCTCACTGCACTGCCCAGCCCTCCATGGGACACATGTGCTGTCCTTAGGCCGCAGCCTGCCACCGAGCACTGGCCTGGCCCATTCCTCGGGACGTGGTGCTGTCTCTTGCCCAGTGCCCACACACTGCCAGCAGGCCATCCTGGGGACACTCGCCGGGCTGTCATTGCTCAGTGCAAAAGCAGGTGCGCCAGCCCCTCCTGGGGACACTGGTGCCGCGTCATTGCGCCAGTGCCCCACAGCACTGCCCAGCTCCTGGGGACAATGTGCTGTCCTTGCCCAGTGCCCATGCCAACTGCCCGGCCGCTCCTGGGGACACGGTGCACATCCTGTCTAGTGCCCGACAACTGCAAACAAGACCAGTCCTGAGGAGATGGTGCCATCCTTGCCACAGTGCCACAGCAATGCCCAGCCCTCTGGGGACACGTGTGCCATTCCTTGCCCTAGTGCCACAGCACTGCCCAGCCTCCTGGGCAACTGTGCTCCGTCATTGCCGTGCCACACGCTGCCCATCCGCCTCCTGGGCTGCTCTCTTGCCCAGTGCCCACTGCACTGCCTCAGACTCCTGGGGACACTCGCTGTCATTGCCCAGTGCCCACAGCACTGGCCCAGCCCTCCTGGGGACACTTTGCTGTCATTGCCAGTGCCACAGCACTGCCCAGCCTCCTGGGACACATCAGGCTTGCCTGTCCCTGCCTGCCCAGTGCCACAGCACTGCCCAGCCCTCCTGGGTGCTGTCCTTGCCCAGTGCCCACTGCACTGCCCGGCCCTCCTGGGGACACAGTGCTGTCCCATTCTAAGCCCGGGGAGCGACTTTTTGGAGTGTAAGAAAACTCTGGAGAAGGGAGACTAGGAGAGAGAAGTGGACACCAAAAAGCTCAGGGGAGGAACAGGGACAATCTGCCGCCACCCCTTGAACACCAGGAGGTCATGACCCAGGGGCCATCACACTGCCCAGCCCTCGGGGACATGTGGTGCCTCATCATGCTGGGGACATTGTGAGGGGTGTGACGGGACGACCTGGATGAACAGAAACTGGGGAGTGAGTTGCCTCCACAGGTTCAGTGAGAGGTGGACAAAGCAGAGCCCAGAGTTCAGTGCCACAGCACATGCCAGTCAGAGTACGTCGCAGTACAGTTGCGCGGCGCAGGCAATCTGGACTAGCGGTGTGGCCGCTCAAGCTGAGCTTTGAGGGTGTGAGGGTACACTGGAGAAGGAACATGGCGCATGACGGGGGAGCAGTGACTCCACAGGCTCATGAAGGGACAAAGCAGGACCGTCGCAGACGGAGTCACAGTGTCGAGGCACCCAGTGGATATATATTATTAATCTTGCTGTGGGATCTTACTGCGTCAGAAGTATATGTGTGTCTTGAGTGCGCGGTGGCGGAGGAGCGGCGCATATATATATATATCGCCGGCGAATGTCTGTGCGTGAGGGGATCACACACGAGGAGAATTTAGGTGACGCATGCGAACAAGGCGACAATGGTTGTAAGCCCGAAGCAATGCTAGGAGGGGAGGACAGGGCATTAGCCACCTTGAGGGGCATGGGCCAGGTGCCACAGGTTTTGGGTGTATCGATCTTTGGTTCTGCGGCACCACCTCAACGCATTGTCACGAGAAGCCAGACTCGGCAGAACATCCCCCCAGCAACACCACCACAATCACCTGCATACGCGCCCACCGCGAGCACGCCGAAGGCCGAGCCCGACGCCAAAGACCCGCGTGCGAGGCGACGGCGCGGTCGGAAAGATGGAGCGGCAACGTCGGAAGCGGGCGGTCACAGCAAGAAGGAGCTCTGGCAAAGACCAACGGGCCTGTGGTGCAGGAGCCGCCCTCTTAGCCGGCAGCTCCCTACCCCGAGGGGTCGCGGGGGCCCGAGCGGCCGCTCGCCCAACGGGTGGCCGTACCCGTCGCCCAGCGCCCGGCAGCACCGGCCTTCCCCCGGCGGGTGACGGGGAAGCAGCGGGGCCCACGCCGGGGGTCACCGCCAGGTCCACCCGAGAAGGTGGCAGCGCAACGAGCACTCCATGACGCAGCTGCAAGCATGGTGAATCGCGCCCGCCACGCGCCCGCCGAAGCTTGCGCAGGTGCGCCAGGGGATTCCTTTGCTCCGGGGTTGGTCCCTCTGGAATGTTTTCTGGGCCCTTCCCGCTGTTTTGTGGCTCAAATGGGCGTTAGAAAAATCTCGTTTTTCATCTCATTTTTCTTTCTTCCCCCGTGCCAGCTCTCGCGAGAATCGGGTGTGGGACAATCCCAAAAAGGGGTGTGTTTGTGAAGGGGCTGTCCCTGGGAGGAGGGAGCCAAGGATGGGGAGCCACCACAGGGTGTTCTGGAGCGAGGGAACAAGGCACAGGAAGGTCCACCGGAGGATCTCTGGGATAAAGGAGCCACCTCAGTGTCCCTGCAGAAGGGATACCAGAATGAAGAGACTAGCCAACGAAGCCCCAGAATAGGAGGGCATTGACCTGAGGGGAAGCTCCCCAGGAGCCCCGCGGTTGAGGAGGTTTGAGGAGATTCCACAAGTCAACTGGGAACCATCGGGACAGCACGGTAAGTTTGCGATATCTCGAAGAATCCCTAACCAGCATTTTCCCAGCTTTCCCACGCTGTCCGAGGCCACCTGCTCTCCGGGCTATCTCTCGCCACTACGTATTTCAGGACTGCCTGCAGCCTATCAAAATCCGCTCCTTCACCTACTCTCTCGCATTTCATCGCAGCACTCGGGCCACGGGAGGATTTGAGCCTAGCGTACCGCCGGTGGGGAGGTGTGCTGATGACTACTCGGCCTCTACTTACGCAACACTCAGTTACCCGAGGAGTACGCAGTACACCGCCGGGCGTAGGCCGACAGGCACTGGCTCGTGGCCTGCCGTTCTCGATCCGCCGGCGGTCAGCACCCGTGGCGTGCAAGTACACGCCCATCTCTTGCGCAACGGGGGTACCTTTCGGAGCGCCTATCGGAGCCCTGAGGAGCATGGTGGCGGTCAGACCAGCTCGATTACGGTGGGCTCCCGCCAGGACGCGGCTGTGGGCTGGGCCGGGGCCCTCCCAGGAGCGGCCCAGCACCTTGGACGAGGTGGGAACGCGGCCTCGGCCGTCTCGGAGATGTCCGCTGCAGCCGGCTCAGCTGCTCGGTGCCGCGCTCGCCCAGCCAGGGCTCTATCGGCCGCGCCGGTTTACTCCGCGTGCGCGTCGCCCAGCACCCGCTTCGAGCGCTGCCGCCCCGCGGCGGAGAAGATTTAACGCCGACCCCGCACTTCGTGATGCGCAAGGTCCATTCAGCTCGCCAAGGTGGGCGGCCTGCGGGGCTGGGGAGGTGGGGCAGGGGCTGGGATGTGTCCGCGCTGTGTCCCCCTCCGGTGCTCAGCCTGGCTGCAAAGTGACGACACAAGCCTCGTGAGGTCCTGGGAGAGGGGGTTTGGGTCTTTGTTGGTTGTCCCTGCAAAGTTCCTGGTTGTGTTTGATTGGGATGGGATGGGATCCGTGGGTTATTTTGGATTGGAATCATGGGATGGGATGGGATGGATATTGTTGATGGGATACATGGGATGGGATGGGATGCGATCCGTTGAGACTGGGATATGGGCTGGGGGGATGGATCCATTGGGATGATGGCGGAATCCATGGGTATGGGAATGGGATCCATGGGATGTGGATGGACCCATGGATGAGGACTGATGGGATCCGTGGATATGGGATGGAGGATCCATGGGATGTGATTGAGATAGGATGATGCATGATGGGTGGATACCCAGGGTTGTATGTCATGCATGATGAAGGATTATTGGTGTTTAGAATGATGTTGGAGTTTTAGAGGAAATCACTGATTTTGACCAGTGGTTTTGGCAAGAAAACTTGATATTTGCCCCGGGTTTTGGAGGAAAATCCTGGATTGCCAGTAGTTTTTGGAGGGAAAACTTGGAGGAAAACCCGTGATTTTGCCCCGGGGTTTTGGAAGGAAAATCCCTGATTTGCCAGAGTTTTTGGAGGAAAAACTTTTGGGAGCCAAGATGTGCTTCCAACGCAGGGAGCCTGATGCCCTAGTCCTTCTCCTGCCCTGTCCTGTGCTTTCTCCTCGTGTCCCGTGTCCCTGACTTTGGGGTCCCCTCTCTCCACAGTACGATTACCTGGGTGACAGGCGGCCCGTCCCGGCCGGGGTGTACCCGTACCACTTCCCGGCGTCCCCCACCATCCACGACAAAATGGTAGGTACCTGCTGTCCCCTGGGGGTGACACTGTGACGGGGGGCACAGACCCCAGCCTGGGGACATGGGGCAGTTTGGGGGGGTCCTCACTCAGGTGGCCAAGGAGGAACCAGTGCACTCCAGGGGCAGAGCTGGGCCTTTCATTGGCGTCTCCGCTCCCTCCCGGCCATTCCCGAAGGAATCCACGTGGGAAGGTCCCTCTGTAGCAGTGGGACACCCTCGGACCCCCAGGGTGGTGCCTGGCTGAGTCCAGCACTCCCCAAACCTCTCCCGCTCTGCTTCCTCACATCTGGCCACAGCTGCTTYGTTCTCCTGCCTCGTGTCCCCTCCYGGARCTGGGGGGTGACACYGGGAKGTCCCCACAGATCCCAAAACCCWGGGATGGGACCGCCRGAGGAGGGAGAAGCCTGAATTTCACCACAGCCCACCCATGCCGCCCATCCATGCCCGCAGCCAGAGGCAGGGTCTCCCTAGAAATAAAAAGATAAAGAAGAAATCAGCTGCCTGAGGGTCTGCAGGGCACATTCCCAGCAGCATTCCCAGCAGCATTCCCGGCCCGGGGGCCATTCCATAGGCTCCCCCCTAACCGCTTTGCTTCTTCTTTTATGTGTTTTGCTGCTCGTTTCTTGCCTGCTGGCTCCTGGTAGGATGAACTTTTAGACCTTCAGTTGCAAAGAAACCTAGAATATTTGGACCAGCAGGTAGGCGGAGCTGGCTGCCAGCCTCACCTCACCGGCTGCTTCCCCCTRTGTCCCTGTCCCCTGCTGCCATCCATCCTCACTGGCATCCCAGCAGCATCCCAGCAGCACCAGTTGTGTGTTATTTTTTTTTTTTAGTTTGGCTTCTTCCATCCTCTGCATCCCTAAGGCCGCTCATTGCTCAGCAGAAAATTCGCCCCCCAACCTCTGGCAGTGCCTCTGTGTGGTATTTTGGGGGGAGTTTTGGGGCACATTCCAGCATTTTTGGGGCTGTCCTGGAGCTCAGGGGGTGCAGCAGCTCTGGAACCCCCCCAGGTTGGTGCTGGGCACCTGCACGGTGCCAGCGTGGCCGTGCTGTCCCCAAGGTTGGCACCCTTTGCCCAAGGTGTCCCCCGTGCCAGGGGTGGCAGGTGACCTGTGGGGACCGTGGTCATGGTGATGTGGTGGCCCCTCGGGGGTGAAAGGTTTGGTGAAGGTGGGCACCAAAAGCCCAAAAGCCAACAGTGCTCAGGTGGTTCTGGAGAGGTTTTTGGAGGAAAATCTTAGTTTTGCCAGGGTTTTTGGAGGAAAAGCTTGGAGGAAAAATTTTGATTTTGAATGGAGTTTTTGGAGCAGAACTGGAGGAAAACCAATGATTTTGTCAATGGTTTTTTGGAGGAAAACTCCTGGGAGGTTTTGAGGACCAAGGAATATTGTGTGACTTTTTGGAGGAACAACCCTGTCTGGGTTTTTGCCAGGGTTTGTGGAGGAGTTTAGAAAACCGATTGAGTTTTGAACAGGGTCTTTGGAGGAAAACTCTGATTTTGCCAAAGGGTTTTTGTTGAGGGAAAAACCTGGAAGGAAAACCATGAATTTTTGTGTGGTGTTTTTGGAGGAAAACCCTTGATTTCTGCCGAGGGTTTTTTGGAGACCTGATGAAGAAGACCCTGGAAGGAAAACCATGATTTTGTTTTGGTGTTTTTGGAGAAAACTCCATTCTGCCAGGGTTTTTTTGAGGGAAAACCCTGGAAGGAAACCATATTTTGTATGGTGTTTTTGAGAAACCCTGATTCTGCCAGGGATTTTTTGAGGGAAAATCAGATTTATTGAGGAAAACCTGGAAGAAAACCATTGATTTTGTGTGGTGTTTTTGGAGGAAAACCCTGATTTTGCTAGAGTTTTTATTGAGGAAAACCCTGGAAGGAAAACCATGATTTTTTTGGTGGTGTTTTTTGAGAAACCCTGATCTGCAGGTTGTTTTTTTTGAGGGAAATTTGCAGAGTTTTATTGAGGAAAAACCTGGAAGGAAAACCATGTTTTGTAGTGGTGTTTTTGGGGGAAAACCCTGATTCTGCCAGGGTTTTTTTTGAGGGAAACCTGAAGGAAAACCATGATTTTGTGTGGTGTTTTTTGGAGGAAACCGATTTTGCTAGAGTTTTAGGGAGAAAAACCCTGGAGGACCCTGATTTTGCTGGAGTTTTTTTTTGAGGGAAAACCCTGGAAAGAAACCATGATTTTGTATGGTGTTTTGGAGAAAACCTGATTCTGCCAGCGATTTTTGGAGGAAACCTGATTCTGCAGGGTTCTTTTTGAGGAAACCTGGAAGGAATAACCATGATTTTCTTTGTGGTGTTTTTGGAGGAAAACCCTGATTCTGCCAGCGATTTTTGGAGGAAATCTGCACTGACTCCATCCCAGGAGTGCGGGGAGGGGGATCCAGCCAGGAGAGCCCCCAGTGCCGCATCCGGCAGCGCCTGAAGCCTCAAGCCGGGCCCGGGAGCTGCAGCCAGGCTGGCACGGAGGGAGCGCTCCGCGCACGGTCCCGTTTGGCTGCAAATCTCCCCATGGCCGGGATCTGTGTCGCACTGGAGCGGGGCCAGGAGCTCCCGCTGCAATAAAAAGCTCCTCGCAGCACCACAGCCTCTCCAAGGCTCTTTAAAACGCTCCCTAAAAAGGTTTTGGCATCTCCTCCTCCTCCTCCTCCTCCTCCTTCCTTCTCTCGCAGCGGCCTCTGGAGAGGTTAATTCAGAGCGACGCTGTCAGGGCCTCTTTTCAAACATTCTCCTGCTCTGTTTGCTCTCTCCTTCCTCGCCCCCGGCTCCCTGGCTTGCAGCCCCAGCGGGGTTTGGGCGCCGCTTTGGTGACAAAGTGTTGTCACCTTTGGGGTTTCGGCTTGTCCCAGGGCTTCCCTGGAATGTCCTGCTCAGGGCTGGGGGCTCTGGGATGAGCTCCAGGGGCTGGTGACTTGTGTGGCTTTGTCACTGGCACGCAGGGAGCTGTGCAGCGCTGCTTGGGACAGTCCTGTCCCCGTGGAGTGGCACAGACTGCACCCTGCAGCAGGGATGTGCCATTCCGGGTGCCACCTGGAAATGGGGACGGCCTGGTCGCTCCCAACCCCAGCTGTCAGTCACCTCCCAGCACCCAGCAGGGCTGTGGCAGCCCTGGTTGGAGCACAGAGCGTGGGCAGTGCCAGGTGTCCGTGTGTCCGTCTGTGAGTTGCCGGCGCGCTTGCCGTCCCTGTCCGAGCTCGTGTCCGTCTGTGCCGTCTGCTCCGAGCTGGCTCTGTTTTCTCCGTGTTTTCCCCCAAAAAAAACGCACTAAAAGGAGCAACAGCAGCGCGGGAGGCCACAGCTGGAGCCCCTGGGCCATCTCTGGAGGTGGCACTTTGCATCCTGAGGGCTCCTGGACCGGTGACCGCTGGCACAGGCCGTGTCCCGCTGCCTGTGCCCTTTGCTTCCCTGTGTGCGCGCAGATGAGCGAGAGCGAGACCCTCATCACTTATGGTGAACAGGATGGTGGAGACCTCCTCCCTAGGGCCCAGCTCTACATGCAAGTGAAGGCTCGCGGCCACGCGGGCCCCGCATGGCTTTGTGCCTGGCGGCCACCCGGGGTCACCTCCTGCCACCCGGGGTCACCTCCTGCCATCGCCACTCACGCAGCAGCCGCGGCATCCGGCACATCCGCTCTCGCTGCTCTCGGGGGAGGCGCTGCTCCATCCCAGGCTTTGCTAATCCATCCATGAGCCATTCCAAGCCGGCAAATCCTCGTGCTGCAGCGCGAGGTGGGCAGGGGCTGCCCTGGTGGACTTCTGGGACGGAGATACCCCTGGGGATTCTTGGGCACAGAGCTGCCCTCGGGGACTCTTGGGGACGGAGATGCCCCTGGGGACTCTCGGACGGAGCTGTCCGGGGACTCCCAGAGCTGTCCGCAGACTCTCAGGATGGAGGTGCCCCGGGGACTCTCGGACGGAGCTGTCCGGGGACTCCAGAGTGTCCGCAGACTCTCAGGGATGGAGGGTGCCCCAGGGGACTCTCGATGGAGCTGTCGCAGGGCGATCTTGAGCTGTCCCAGGGACTCTTGGGATGGAGGTGCCCCGGGGACCCTTGGGGACAGAGATGCCCCTGGGACTCTCGGACGAGAGCTGTCCGGGGACTCCAGAGCTGTCCCGCAGACTCTCGAGGGATGGAGCTGTCCAGGGGACTCTTGAGCTGTCCCGGGGACTCTTGGGATGGAGGCGCCCCGGGACCCTTGGGGACAGAGATGGCCCAGGTTTCTCGGACAGAGCTGTCCCGGGGACTCTTGGGACGAAGCCACCCTGGAGATTCTTGGGGAGTGGGATGCCCTGGGGACTCTCGAACAGAGCTGTCCCAGGGACTCTCGGAGCTCCGGGGACTCTTGGGGACGGAGGTGCCGTGCGGGACCCTTAGGGACAGAGCCAGCCCGGGGACTTCTCAGAGATGCCCTGGGGCACTCTTGGGACCAGAGCCGCACCGCAGGACTGCTTCGATGCAGAGCCATCCCCGGGGGATCCCCGGACACGCAGGGCTTGGCTTGTCCTTGTTTCTCACGGAGAAGTTGTGGGGTGACAGGAATGCAGCTCTTAAACCAACGGAATAATTCCTGAAACAGGCACAATGAACGGCCTTTCTCCCCTACCGGAGGCTCCTTCTGTCCCCAGCGCTGGGACATCCCTGCAATGTCACACGGCTTGAGCCCCCCCGGTGCCACCCACCCCGGGTTGTGCTGCCCTGGGCTCTTCCTGGATGGGATTTTCCAGCAAAAAMGGCGCCTGTTTGCATCTGCTGCCAGCAGGGATGTGCTGGAGGGTGAATCCGGAGCTCCCGGGRTGCTGCTCCGGCTGGCCGGGCTCCCTGCCCCGAGGCCGCCTCATCCCGATCCGGCCGGCTCTGCCTCCAGCCCCGCGGGCATTTCCCAGATCCGGATCCATTTGCATCATCCCGGAGCTTTCCATGGCTCCAAAGCGCCCTCTCCGCTTTCTAGCAATAACCATCCCCTCGTGCCTATCTGCTGCCTTTCATCTCCGGCTCCTCGAGGCAGTTAATTGCCGCGGGTCCCATTAGTAATTGAGATTTCCAGGAAAGGAAAATGACTCACGGAGGAGCCGGGCGGGGGTAAACAGGCCCTGCTGCTGCTTTATCGGTGCTCCCACTCWGCCGAGGTGGAATTACAGCTCAATCTCGCTGCCTTTGTTTTCCCCGCCGCTGGAATGGTGCTGGTTAATGATTCACGAGGGCAGCTCCTCAAACTCCCGGCGCGGAGCTTTTCCCCTGCGCCGTTCCCGCTGGGAATGGGGCAGGGAGAGGTTGTGTGGCTTCATCCCAGTGACTCCCGATGGATGGGGAGCATCCATTGCTTCCTTTTCTCCTTTTCCCGGCTCGCAGGGAGGGCAGAGGGGGCTGGAGCTGCCTCCCCTTCCCCGGGCATCCCACGGGGAGTCACACTCACCCCGCGCTCTGCTTGCAGGTGACGCCGTTCCCGGAGCCCTACAGGGACACCCTGCACCCCTACAAGATCAGCGAGCAGGACACCGATGTAAGAGCCAGTCCTGTCCCCTCTCTGTGTCCCCTGTCCCYGCAGGCCGGTCACTTTGTGCCCCTCAAGGATAAATCTCCCTGAGTTTCGGTCTTGCCCCATCTCCCAGTTTGTCCCATGTCACCCCAAAGTCCCTGCAATGACAGCAGGAGTTTGGAACTCCCCCCAGGGCCATAAATCCCATAAATGCCATAAATCCCATCAGTCCTGGCTGCATCCCAGTGGGATTCTCATCCTCTCCCCCCTTTCTGTTCCTGGCTGGCACAGAAGCTGCTGGGGAAGCTCTGCGAGCAGAACAAGGTGCTGCGGGAGCAGGAGAGGCTGGTGCAGCAGCTCCGCGCTGAGAAGGTACCTGGTGGCACCTCAGGTGGCCACGTGGGGACCCGGTGGGGGCACCTGCGTGGTGGGGAAGTGATGTCACCATGAGAGGTTCTGGGTTGAACTGACATCCAGGTGTGTGTGTCCCCTGTCACTTTTGAACCTTGGACACTACAGTGTGAGTGTCCCTGTCACCTTTAACCTGGACATCCAGGTGTGGTGTCCCCTGTCACTCTTGACCTGGACATCCAGGTGGATTGTGTGTCCCCTGTCACTTTTAACACCTGGACATCAGGTGTGGTGTCACCTGTCACCTACCTGGACTCCAGGTGAGTGTCACCTGTCACCTTTAACCTGGAATCCAGGTGTGAGTGTCCCTGCTACTTTTAACCTGAACATCCAAGGCTGTGTTGTGTCCCTGTCACTTCCTGAACCTGGACACCCATGGTGTGTGTGTCCCTGCCACCCCTGATCCAGGTCGAGTCCTCCTGCCACCCTGATCCAGGTGAGCAGGTCCCTGCCACCCCTATCTTGAAGGAACATTAAAACCTCTCGTTCCCCCCTGGGCTGCTGTCCCAGGTCTCAACCTGGCTTTGGACACTTCCAGTGGATGTGGCAGCCACAGTTGGGGACATGTCTGAGCTGGGGGAGACTCCTGGTGCATTGATCGAGCGCCAGGACCTCGTGGCTCCGTGTGTCCCACAGGAGAGCCTGGAGAGTGCCCTTGATGGGGACCACCAGGAGCTGGAGATGTTCGGCAGCCAGCCGCCTACCGGAGAAGCTGCTGCACAAGAAGGAATCGCTGCAGAACAGCTTCATCAACATTCGGGTGGAGCTGTCCCAGGCCAGCACGGTAACGGGCGGGATTCAGGTCACTTTTGTCCCTTTTGTCCCTTCCTGGCTGGGAAACATGAGCAGGGATTCCCCTTGGCTGCCTGAGACAAAAGTCCCTCACTGGGGACAAAGCGAATTTGGCGCCTCCAGGTGCCACCTCAGCTCCTGCTCTGTCTCTGCCATGCCTCGGGCACCTCAGAGCTTGTCCCCTCTGCTGCCACCCCTCCCAGCTCGGGGGCTGTGCTGGGGTGACAAAGAGCCCCGATCCCCTCACTGTCCCCTCAGGCCCTGGCAAACAGCACGGCCCAGTACGAGAGCCTGGAGAGCGAGGTGTCACCCGCACGATGACCTCTGGGGCAGCTCACCTGGAATCCAGGTGAGAGGGTGCCCTGTCACCTTTAACCTGGAATATCAGGTTGAGAGGTCCTGTCACCCTGAACCTGACACGCCAAGTGTGTTGTGTCCCCATAGTCCACCTTTAACCTGGACATCCAGTGTGTGTTGTTCCCCCTGCGCACCCCTAAACCTGGACACTCAGGTGGGGTGCCCTGTCACCCTGTAACCTGGACACCCAGGTGAGTCAGTGTCACCCTGACCTGGACATCCAGGGGTGGGGGTCCCTGCACCCTTAACCTGGACATCTCATGGTGTGGTGTGTCACCTGTCACCCCTGAACCTGGACATCTAGGTGGGTGGGCACCTGTCACCTTTAACCTGGACATCCAGCTGTGATGTGTGGCCCCTGTCACCCTGAACCTGGACCATCCAGGTGGGTTGTCCCTGTCACCTGAACCTGGACATCCAGGTGTGTGGTGTCCCCTGCACCCTTGACCTGAGCATCCAGGTGTGTGTGTCCGCCATGCCACCCTGAACCTGGACACCTCAGGTGTGTGGTGTGTCCCCTGTCCCTCCTGGACACCCAGCTGTGTGTTGTCCCTGTCACCTTTAACCTGACACCAGGATGTGTGGGACCCTGTCCCCAACCTGGCTCAGGTGGGGGATGTTCCCCGTCGACATTAACCTGGACGTCCAGCTGTGTGTCCCCTGTGCGCCTGGGACACCCATGTCCCTGTCTACGCCTGGTGTCCCATGGAGTGAAATCCTCGCTGTCCCCACATGGGTTTCCAGTGCCAGCCTCACGTCCGGCTTTGAACGCCACTGGCACCTGGGTGCCATCGAGTGGGAGACAGCCAGAGTCCCACAGGTTGACCCCAGCCCGGTGGGTTCTGGGGGAGCAGATCCAGGGATTCCAGCAGGCACAAAAACCCTGGATGTGGCAGCTCGAGCCCTGGGGTTCGGGAGCAGATCCAGGGTCCGACAGGACAAAACCCTGGATGTGGATCAGCCCCGTGTGGGTTCTGGGGGAGCAGATCCAGGGATTCCAGCAGGCACAAAAACCCTGGATGTGGAGTCAGCCCGTGGGTTCTGGGGCGCAGATCAGGGATTCCAGCAGCCAAAACCCTGGATGTGGCAGTTCAGCCCGGCGGAGGTTCTGGGGAGAGGATCCAGGGGATTCCAAGCAGGACAAAACCCTGGATTTGAGCTCAGCCTGTGGGTTCTGGGAGCAGATCCAGGGATTCCAGCAGACAAAACCCTGGATGTGGAAATTCAGCCCCGGGGGTTCTGGGGGAGCAGATCCAAGGGATTCCAGCAGGACAAACCCTGGATGTGGAAGCTGAAGCCTTGGTGGGTTCTGGGAGCAGATCCAGGGTTCCAGCAGGACAAAACCTGGATGTAGGCAGCTCAGCCTGGTGGGTTCGGGAGCAGATCCAGGGATTCCAGCAGCGATAAAGCCCGGATGTGGAAGGTCAGCCCCGGGGGTTCTGGGGAGCAGATCCAGGGATTCCAGCAGGACAAAACCACTGGAGATGTGGCAGTCACTCAGCCTCCGCTCAGCTCCTGTGGCTGTGGTTTGGCTGGCTCTGCCGCGTGGGGCGTTGGCACCGGTGCCCAGGACCCCTCTTGAGCTCTGCCTCTCCCCCGTCCAGAACGAGATGCTCAACCGGCAGATCCAGAGGGAGATCTGGCGCATCCAGGAYGTGATGGAGGGGCTGAGGAAGAACAACCCCTCCCGAGGCACCGACACRGCCAAGCACAGAGGTGAGGGGGTGTCCCAATGGGTTCCTGCTCAGCAGGTTGAAAACCCTCATTATTATCTTTAATTATCTTTCATTATCTTTAATTATCTCGTTCCTCCGCAGTGGCCCTGGGCCCCTCGGGCACGTACAGCTCCAACAGCCCTGCCAGCCCCCTGAGCTCTGCCAGCCTCACCAGCCCCCTGAGCCCCTTCTCCCTCATCTCCGGCTCCCAGGGATCGCCCACCAAGCCCGGCCCTGGCGAGGTCAGTGACCCTGAGTGTCCCCTCTGTGTCACCAGGGGGGATGGCAGGCTGCTGGGCACGGAGCTTGCTCCCCTCGTGGCTCTGCTTGGTGGCATGGATGGGTCCTGGTGTCACCTGGTGRCTTTGGGGTCCGTGGTCCTTGCAGGGCTGTGTGTCCGCAGGGATGGGAGTTGCTCAGCTCCAGGAGCAGCTCCTGGTGCCACCAGAGCCGCTCTGAGTGCCCTCACCCAGGGCTGGTGCCACCTTCGTGCACAGTTCATTAATTTGGGGCACAATTTGGGGACTCCCCAACCCCGCCTGGCTGCACAGAGGTGACACCAGTGCCCCCAGAGCTGCCAAGAACCCTTCACTGGGACAGCCCCAAGCCCTGCCTGGCCCTGGGGACTGTGACCATGTTCACAGGGGTCTGAGGAGGAGGGAGGAGATGGGGATCTGACTCCATGTTTCAGAAGGCTTGATTTATTATTTAATGATATATATTATATTAAAACTATACTAAAAGAATAGAAGAAAGGATTTCATCAGAAGGCTAGCTAAGAATAGAAAAAGAAAGAATGATAACAAAGGTTTGTGGCTTGGACTGGACTCTCTGTTTGAGCCAGCTGGGCTGTGATTGGCCATTAATTAGAAACAACCACATGAGACCAATCACAGATGCACCTGTTGCATTCCACAGCAGCAGATAACCATTGTTGGCATTTTGTTCCTGAGGCCTCTCAGCTTCTCAGGAGGAAAAATCCTAAGGAAAGGATTTTTCACAAAAGATATCTGTGACAGGGACAAGCAGCACACCGAGAGGGACCCTCTGGAGTCACTCCCTCTCCTCCATCCCTTCCTCCAGGACTCTCCCGCCGTGTTTCTCTCTCTTTTCTAACTCTCTGTTCCTTCTCTGCTCTCACGCCTCCCGCTCTGCCCGCCCCAGGAACCGGGCCCGCCTCGRCCTCCCCTCCCCAAGTCCTACGTGCCCCTGGAGTCTCCTCCGGCCGTTCCTCCGCTCCCCAGCGAGAGCCGCCTCTGGCCCTACCCCGCCTCCCCTTCCTGGCACCAAGGAGAGGCCAAGCGGGGACAGGTACCGAACCCTGCCGTCCCCTTCCTCCTCCTCCTCCTCCTCGTGGCATGGAAGGCGCTGGGATGAGGCAGGAGCTGGAGCTGCCTGCCCCGAATCCACAGGGACAGTGTGGAGGTGGCACTTGGCATGGGGACAGTGTGGAGGTGGCACTTGGTGCTCTGTGTCCTGCCCTACCACACCCCTGGTGTCCCCAGGGTCGCCACGCCCCGTGTGTGCTCAGGACAGGGATTGTCCCCTCCTCCTCCTCCTCCTCTTCATGGCATGGAAGGCGCTGGGATGAGGCAGGAGCCGGAGCTGCCCACCCTGAATCCACAGGGACAGTGTGGAGGTGGCACTTGGCACAGGGACAGCTCTGTATCCAGCCCTGCCACACCCCTGGTGTCACTAGGGTCACTACACCCTGTTTGTGCTCAGGACAGGGATTGTCCCCTCCTCCTCCTCATGGCATGGAAGGTGCTGGGATGAGGCAGGAGCTGGAGCTGCCTGCCCCGAATCCACAGGGACAGCGTGGAGGTGTCACTTGGCATGGGGACAGTGTGGAGGTGTCACTTGGCACAGGGACAGTTCTGTATCCAGCCGTGCCACACCCCTGGTGTCCCCAGGATCACCACACCCTGTGCGTGCTCAGGACAGGGATTGTCCCCTCTTCCTCCTCCTCCTCTTCCTCCTCATGGCATGGAAGGCGCTGGTATGAGGCAGGAGCTGGATGCCCACCCTGAATCCACAGGGACAGCGTGGAGGTGGCACTTGGTGCTCTGTGTCCTGCCCTGCCACACCCCTGGTATCCCCAGGGTCGCCACACGGGCGCCTAGGACAGGGATTGTCCCCTCCTCCTCCTCCTCCTCCTCCTCCACATGGCATGGAAGGCGCTGGGATGAGGCAGGAGCTGGAGCTGCCCACCCCGAATCCACAGGGACAGTGTGGAGGTGGCACTTGGCACGGGGACAGCATGGAGGTGGCACTTGGCATGGGGACAGCTCTGTATCCAGCCCTGCCACACCCCTGGTGTCCCCAGGGTCGCCACGCCCTGTGCACACTCAGGACAGGGATTGTCCCCTCCTCCTCCTCCTCCTCCTCATGGCATGGAAGGCGCTGGGATGAGGCAGGAGCTGGAGCTGCCTGCCCCAAATCCACAGGGACAGCGTGGAGGTGGCACTTGGTGCAGGGACAGCGTGGAGGTGGCACTTGGTGCTCTGTGTCCTGCCCTGCCACACCCCTGGTGTCCCCAGGGTTGCCACACCCTGTGCACACCCAGGACAGGGATTGTCCCCTCCTCTTCCTCTTCCTCATGGCATGGAAGGTGCTGGGATGAGGCAGGAGCTGGATGCCCACCCCAAATCGACAGGGACAGCGTGCAGGTGTCACTTGGCATGGGGACAGTGTGGAGGTGGCACTTGGTGCAGGGACAGCGTGGAGGTGGCACTTGGTGCTCTGTATCCAGCCCTGCCACACCCCTGGTGTCACCAGGGTCACCACGCCCTGTGTGTGCCCAGGACAGGGATTGTCCCCTCCTCCTCCTCCTCCTCCTCCTGGGGAGGTTGTCCCTGGTTGTCCCCTCTGCTTTGCTCTGCCTCTGTCACTGTCCTTTCGGGTTGCCGTGTGGCACTGGCAGGCTCCGAGCCCCCAGCTCCGGGGCAAAGCTGGATTTGGGAACTCCTGGTGACACCTCGGCTGTGTGTGGGGACACAGGGGACACGAGTGTCCTCGTCACGGCCAGGGGTGGGGATGTGTGACCRTGGAAAAGCTGTGGCTGTGCCGAGCTGGGAAGGGGCACGGTGCCAGCACAGGTGGCACAGTGGTTGCTGTGTCATCCAGGGGTGCCAAGGTGAATTTAGGGCGACACACCAGGCTGCTGGCACTGTTGTCACACCCCTGTGTCACCCCAGCACTTCCCATGGGATGCAAGAGGGGACCCCAAAAATGTCCCTTTGCTGGCTCTCCTGGCCCTGTGTGACCCCATGGGCACAGGGTGCTGGGGAGCCCAGCACAGGATGTCCCTGTCCCCAGCTCCTGCAGGCTGTGGAGGGATTGTCACCCTCATTGTGGGGACAGCAGTGGGTSCCCAGCCCTGACAGGAGGGGACACAGCAGGGACAGGAGCAGAGCTCCCTCAGCTCCTCTCCCTACAATTTTGGGGGCTCTTGTCCCACCTGGCCACTGTCCATGTGTCCATGGAGCGTGACCATGGTCTGGCTGTCACCCCAAGAGCAGCTGGAGTGACAAAGCTGTCTGTGTGTCCCTTGTCTGTCACCCCAAGAGCAGCGAGTGCCCTGTCCGTGTGTCCCTGATCTGTCACCTCAAGAGCAGTGGGTGTCACCTTTGTGTCCCTGGTCTGTCAGCCCAGGAGGAGTGGGTGTCCCCTGTCTGTGTGTCCCTTGTCTATCACCCCAAGAGCAGCGGGTGTCACCTTTGTGTCCCTTGTCTGTCACCCCAAGAGCAGCAGGTGTCACCTTTGTGTCCCTGCTCTGTCACCCCAAGAACAGTGGGTGTCCCCTGTCTGTTTGTCCCTGGTCCGTCTGTCACCCCAAGAGCAGCAGGTGTCCCCTGTCTGTGTGTCCCTTGTCACCCCAAGAGCAGCAGGTGTCCCCCAGCAGAGCGTGGCCCCCAGGCAGGACCGGGGCTCACTGGGGACCTTTTCCCTCCTGCACAGCCCAAACCAGGCTTGGAGCAGAGCAAGAAGGAGCCCCCCCGACCCAGCCCCGCTGCCCCCATGCCCGAGGGGCTCCCTCAGACCCGCCCGGAGCACGACGGGGACAAACAAGCGGCTCTCAACAAGGGTACGGCACTGGGGACACCGGGGGTGGCACTGGGGACACCCGGGGGTGGCACTGGGGACACCGGGGGTGGCACCGGGACCCCGCCCCGGCTCCCCCAGGGCTCATCCCGGTGTTGTGGTGTCCCCGCAGTGGGAATCGTCCCCCCCAGGACCAAATCTCCGGCGGAGGAGGAGGCGGTGCCCAGGAGGAACGGCCTGGCCAACGGGCTCAGCTCGCGGGTACGGCGGGGCTGGGGGCGCTGGGTGGGCCGGGGGGGGCCCTGCTGCAGCCTGGGGACAGCAGGGTGGCTCCAGGTGCCACCATCTGTCACCGTAGGACACAAAAGAGCACGAGCACTGTTCTCAAGGTGAAGGAAAAAGGGMAGTTTATTTTCTGACTCCAACGTTGATAGTTTTCCAAGAGTGACAGCGGGTTGGAGGGTGACAGTGCCACCTCTCCAATGACDCTGGTCAAACCAACAGCCCATCAACTTTCTCCTCCTCCATAAAGGAATGCAAAACAATGAGTTATTTACAGAAAGYGTGTGASGAAGTTCACTACAAGAATGTCAGCATCAGAAGGCTTAGAAAATCTTAAAAAACCAGGGTGACAACCATCCACCTCCTGGAGACCCCCAGGGTGAATTCAGCACCTTCCCCTCTGCTGGGAGTCCTCGGGTTGATGTTTGTTAATTGCTGCCCCGAGATGTGCAGGATGTCTCTGTTTCTGTCTCTTCTTCGGCCCACTTGGCTGAAAAACGAGTCTGAACTCTTCACTTTTCAGTCTTGAGGTTGTTTATTAATTCTTATCTATAAAATTTTCTTTCTGCCCAGCCGAGATCTGCTCAGCAGGGCAGCCACAGGCACTCTGACCGCCCCCGAGGCGGTGTTGTCCTTTTATACTACAAACTACATAGAACATATTTACACTTAATTCCCAATACCTATGTTAGACAGTGAGCTTCTATTCTAAATATAACATATTTACAATTACTTCCCAATACCTATCACCTATGTTAGACAGTGCACTTCTACTCTAAACCAATCCCAAAGTGCCAACATCACTGCAGAAAATGGAGAACAAGAAGAAGAAGAAAGGCTGGACATGCCCAAGTTCCTCCATCTTGTCCCCATAACCCCCATACCAAAAATCCCAAAATCTACATTTTCACCCTGTGATCATTTTATTATTACACCATTCAAACCTGTGTGACTTTCAGGTCCTCATACAAAGCTGGTMACTTGCTCCAGGGGTCAAAATCAAATCCCCAGGTGCTCTGGGCTGTGTGCCAGGGTCTCTGAGTCCTCCAGAGGCGTCCTGGGCAACTCTGGACAGCCAGAGGGATGCACTGAGTTCCGACAGGGAGTGACATCCCGAGAGTGACATCCTCGGAGTGACATCCTCGGAGTGACATCCTTGGAGTGACATCCCCGGGAGTCACAGACATCCCAGCGGCTCACGGCAGAGGGGGGTGGCACTGGGAGGATGTGACCGGCCACCAGCGTGTGACCGTGAGGCTGTGACTCGTCCCCAGGAGAGACCCAAGAGCGCCGCGTTCGCCACCGAGACCAAGGTGAAGATGAGCGTGGAGGAGCAGATCGACCGCATGAAGCGCCACCAGAGCGGCTCCATGAAGGAGAAGCGGCGCAGCCTGCAGCTSCCCGGCCCCCAGCCCGACCCCCCCGGCACCAAAACCCCCTCGTCCTACAAGGTGGTGAGTCCCCGAACCCGCGGGGACACCGCGGGGTGGCACAGGCGACAAGGCGCCACCGCGTGGGGACGCTGAGCGGGACGCGGTCTGTTCTGTCTGTCTGTCGCAGGTGCGGCGGCACCGCAGCATCCACGAGGTGGACATCTCGGACCTGGAGGCCGCGCTGCGCTCCGACGAGCCCGGCAAGGTGTACGAGACGCCGCAGGAGGAGATCGCGCGGCTGCGCAAGATGGAGCTGGAGCCGCAGCACTACGACGTGGACATCAGCAAGGAGGTGAGCGCGGCGTGTCCCCAAACGTCCCCAGGGTGGCAGCAGCCTGGAGCAGTGTCCGGGCAGGGGTTGGGGGTCAGCGGTGGGGGCTGGAGKCCCCAGGGTCCGGCACAGGGCACCACAGAGCTCGTCCCTCTGTCCCCAGCTGTCCACGCCGGACAAAGTGCTGATCCCCGAGCGCTACGTGGAGCTGGAGCCAGAATCGCCCCTCAGCCCCGAGGAGATGAAGGAGAAGCAGAAGAAGGTGGAAAGGATCAAGACTCTCATTGCCAAATCCAGGTGAGGCTGSAGTGCCCGTGCCAGCCGTGCCAGGGGTCATCCTGACGGGCACTGAGCACCCACCTGCACCCCTTCCCTGGGCACCCTGAGGGGCACTGAGCACCCATCTCCTCCCCTTCCCTGAGCAGAACTGACCACCCATCTCCATCCCTTCCCATTCCAAGACCACCCACCTACCTCCACCCCTTCCCCACCATCCCAGGGACCTACTACCACCCCTCTCCCCCCATCCCAATCCCATTCCATGGATCCCATCCCATTCCCATCCCATGGATCCCAATTTCCCATCCCATCCCATCCCCATTCCATCCATGATACCCATCCCATGATCCATTCCCATCCCATCCCAATCCCATGGATCCCATGGAATTCCCATCCCATGGATCCATCCCCATCCATCCGTCCCATTCCATGGATCCCATCCCATCCCATCCCATCCCATCCCATCCCATCCATCCCATCCATCCATCCCATCCCATCCCATCCCATTCCCATTCCCATTCCCATCCCATTCCATGGGATCCCATCAACCATCCCATCCCATCCATTCCCCATCCACCCATGGATCCCATGGATCCCATCCATCCTCATGGATGCCCATTCCCATCCCATTCCCATCCATTCCCATGGATCCCATTCCCATCCCATCCCATCCCATCCCACCCCTCTCCCACCCCATCCCGGGGGTCCTCCCGGGGGTGCTGACCCCAGGTGCCATTGCCAGCCTGCAGAACGTCATCCCCCTGGGCGAGGGGGAGGTGGACACCCCCCAGGACCCKGAGGTGCAGCTGCAGGAGCAGGAGAAGAGGATCGAGATCTCCTGTGCCCTGGCTGCCGAGGCCTCGCGCCGCGGCCGGATGCTCTCGGGTGAGGAAGGGGGGCTTGCAGGGTCAGACCCTGCGGATCCCTGGCAGAGCGAGGTGCCAGGAGGGCAGGGGGGTGAGGGCAGGACAGGGGTCAGCCTTGGGACAGCGGGACAGGTGATGCCAACAGCTCCTGTGATGCCACACCTGGGGATGCCCACCTGGGGTGGAGCAGCTGTTCCAGCTGGGCACAGCTTCCAGCACGAGGGTGGGAGTGCCTGCCTGGGTGGCATGAGGTGGCATGAGATGGCATGAGGTGGCTGAGCAAGCACGGTGGCACCCCGCGCAGGGAGGTTGTGGCGCCACCCTGTGCCCAGGGAACTGTGCTGTCACCCCGTGCCAGAGGGATTGTGGTGGCACAGGCTGGCACCTTGTGGCCGTGCATGGTCGCGCTTCATGCTGGGGAGGGGGGGGATCGTGGTGGCACCCTGTGCCCAGGTGAGCACGGTGACATCCTGTACCTGGCTGACCGCGGTGCCACACCGTGCCCGGGTGCCCACGGTGCCACACCGTGCCTTGTCCATGAGGAGCACTGCCGGGAGCTCACGTGTGCGTGCTGTGCCCAGCTGTCACTCTGTCCTTCCTGCCAGCTGTGACTCTGCCTTGCCAGCTGTGACTCAGCCCTATCCAGCCATGGCTGTTTGTCCTGCCACAGCCGTGGCTGCTTTGTTTCCTGCCAGTTGTGGCTCTAATCCTGCCCACTTGGCTGTCATGTTCCTGCAGCTGTTGATTCGTGCCCGACGCCTGTTTGCTTCCCCCCTTTCCGTTCTCTTTCCTCCCTTGCCCCTCCTCGCTGTCCCTGCACTGTCCCTCTTATCTGTCCCCTCTCCTCTTGTCCCCTCTCCTTGTCCCCTCCACTTTGTCCCCTCAGCTGTCCCTCCGGGCTGTCCCCTGCGCTTGCCCTTTGCTCGTGTCCCCGTCCGCTGTCCCCTGCGCTGTCCCTTTGCTCTGCCCTTTGCTCTGTCCCCTCCGCTTGTCCCCTTTGCTTTTTTGTCCCCTCCGCTGTCCCTTTGCTTTGTCCCCTCGCTGTCCCCTGCGGCTGTCCCCTTTGCCTGTTCCCTCCGCTGTCCCCTCCGCGTCCCCTCCGCGTCCCCTTTACAGTGGTCCCCTTGCCGCTGTCCCCTGTTTGCTCTGTCCCCTCGCTGTCCCCTTCCGCTGTCCCGTGTCCT
>NDFG01000294.1:111061-142067 GCA_002167245.1 Sporophila hypoxantha
ACAGAGAAGAGATTGGAGGGTGGAGGAGATGGAGGATCTGGACAAGCTGTGAGGATGAGAAGCAATGGAGGATGCCTGAAGGAGATGAGGGTGATGGAATGAGGATCCTGGAAAAGAAATGGGAATGGAGAGAGATTGGAGGATCCTGGAGGAGATGGGACTGGGAGGGTGGGATGGAATGAGGATCCTGGAGGAGATGGAAGGGAGGAGATGGAGGGAAGGAGATGGAGGATCCTGGAGGAGATGGGAAGGAAGGAATGGAGGATCCTGGTGATGATGGGAGGGATGGAAATGGAGGATGCCTGGAGAAGCTGGACATGGGAGGATGAGAAGGAGATGGAGGATTGACAAGCTGGGATGGGATGGAATGGAGGATCTTGGAGGAGATGGGGCGGGATGGAATGGAGAATCCTTGGAAGAAATGGGAAATGGAGGGAGATTGAGCATCCTGGAGGAGATGTGGAGGGATGGAATGGAGATTGTGGAGGAATAGCGTGGGAGGGAATGGAGGATCTGGAAGAAAATGGGGATGGAGGGAGATGGGGGATTCTGGAGGAGATGGGGGGGATGGAATGGAGGATTGTGGAGGAAATGGGGTGGGATGGAATGGAGGATCCTGGAGGAGACTGGGGTGGGATGGAATGGAGGATCCCAGGTCTCGTGGGTGTCCCTGTGTCCCCTGGCTCCCTGAGGAGCCTCACGGAGCATCCCTCTCTTTGCACGCTTCCAAGTAAGAAGACCCAAACCGAGTGCCCTCGAGGCCACCCACTGCAGCCCCCGTGTCCCCCGATGTCCCCTGGTCCTCTGCCAGCCCCAGGATGTCCTGCCGGGTTCTGCCCCCGCTCAGGGCCACCACACCCACCTGGAGCATGTGTCACCTCACTGTCCCCGCTGCTGACGAGCGGCCCAGAGCCTCGTGGCTGTGGGATTTTTTGGGAATGGGGAATTGATCCTGCTTTGGGTGGGATTTTGGGGAATGGGGAATTGCTCTCTCCAGCTGGGGTTTTTGGGAAAAGGGAAATTGATCCCTGCCTGGCTGGTATTTGGGGAAGAGGGAAATCACTCTTGCCAAAACTGGGATTTTAGGGAAAGGGGAATTGCTCCATGACAGAGCTGGGATTTTGGGAATGGGGAATTGCTCCTGCTGGATGAGATTTTTGGGAAAGGGGGAATCGATCCTCAGTGGTGGGATTTTTGGGAACAGGGAATCACTCCTTGCCAAAATGGATTTTTGGGGAAAGGGATTGCTCCATGACAGAGCTGGGATTTTGGGAAAAGCGGAATCACTCCTTGCCAAAATGGGATTTTTGGGAAAGGGGAATTGATCCTCTGGGCTGGAATTTTTGGGGAAAAGGGGAATCAATCCCTGCCTGGGTGGGAATATTGGGAAAAGGGGAATTGATCCCTCGGGCTGGGATTTTTAGGGAAATGGGGAATAGATCCCTGCCTGGGTGGGATTTTTGGGGGAAGTGGAATTGCTCCCTTGGCTGGGGGAATTTTTTGGGAAAAGGGGAATCGCTCCTTCAGGAGCTGGAATTTTTGGGAAAGGAGAATCTATTCCTGCCTGGCTGGGATTTTTGGGGAAAGGGGAATCACTCCTTGCCAAAGCTGGGATTTTTTGGGGAAAGGGGAATTGCTCCTTGCCTGGGTGGGATTTTTGGGAAAAGGGAATCCTCCCGCTGTGTTTGGCAGGAATTCTCCCTAAGCCCGGGGTGAATCACCTGGGGAGGCGCGACAGCCTTATTACAACGCGGCGATTTCACTACCTGAACGTCAGCAGAGCGGCTCCTGGCAGATCCGCATGAAGGGTGAGGGCGGGGACAGCCCGCACGGCCCGGGATCCCAAACCCCGGGATCTGAGGTGGAAAAGCCTTTGGGATCATCGAACCAGTATAGCCCAGCGCTGGCAGGTGCAGGCTGCATCCGCGGCTCTGTGAGGGTGGGATTTGGGGATTTGGGGGATTCAGGATGTTTTCCCTCAAGAGTTTTTCCCCATCTGGAAAGGAGAGGGTGGGCTCCTCCAGCTCCCTCAGCAAGGAGCCGGGAGCAGCTGGGAATGCACAGGGGCGCACGCGGCTGAAGATTCCAGCCGGGAGCTGCAGTTGGAAGAGTTTTAACCCCGTCATTCCTGCGGGAGGAGCTGAAACAAATCCCGCTTTGTTTAACAAAAAAAAAACTTCTAAAAAAAATCCCCAAAAAATCGGCGCTGCAAATGATGGAGCTCAGATCCCACCTTGGAAAAGCTGGGAGCAGCAGCACGGGCCTGGCTGGGGTGGATGTGACACTCCTGGTGGCACCAGGGGAATTGGAATGGATGTGACATTCCTGGTGTCACCAGGGAACACTCAGGAATGGACATGTCACTTCCTGGGAGCACCCTTGGTGTCACTGGGGACATTTGGAATGGATGTGACATTCCTGGTGTCACAGGGAAACTCAGGATGGACATGTCACTCCTGAGAGCCCCCTTGGTGTCACCAGGGGACATTTGGGATGGAAGTGACACTCCAGGAGCACCATGGGTGTCACCAGGACCGACACTGGGGATGTCATGTGACACTCCTGGGAGCACCTTGGTGTCACCAGGGATATTTGGGAGGAAGTGACATTCCCAGGAGCACCATGGGTGTCACCAGGGGACACTGGGGATGGAAGTGACACTCCTGGGAGCACCCTTGGTGTCACCAGGGGACATTTGGGATGAAGTGACAATTCCCAGGAGCACCATGGGTGTCACCAGGGGACACTCGTGGGATGGAAGTGACACTCCTGGAGCACCTTCTTGGTGTCACCAGGGATATTTGGGATGGAAGTGACATCCCAGGAGCACCAGGGTTCACCAGGACACTGGGGATGGAAGTGACACTCCTGGGACACCCTTGGTGTCAACAGGGGACATTTGGGATGGAAGTGACATTCCCAGGAGCACCATGGGTGTCACCAGGGGACACTCAAGGCCACCTCTCCTCTGCAGGGTGTCTGTAGGGGCTGAGATCCTGTTCTGCAGGGAAGGCTTGCTCGGTGGCCGTGGACACCGGCGCCTCCTACATCACCGGCCCCGCCGGCCCCGTGTCCGTGCTCATGAAAGCCATCGGGGCCACCGAGGTGGCGAGGGAGAGGTGAGTGACAGCCAGCCCTGCTCGTGTCCTCTGGCCCAGGCCTTGTGCCAGCGCTGTGCCCTCCCTGCAGTAGCGTGTGGATTGCCAGCAGGTGCCAGCTGCCAACATCTCCTCCACCTGGGAGGGAAGGTCTATGGCCTCAGCGGCCCGGCCTATCGTGCTGCGGGTGAGTGTCCCAAATCAGCCCCAATCAGCCCAAAAACGATGCTCCTTGGCTGCCCCTAAACCTCTGTTGGGTGAGGCCCCACCTGAGTCAGGGTGAGCTGTCCTGTGTCCTTGGGTGGTTTGGGGGGATTTGGGGTCAGCCAGGGATGGTTTGGCTGGGATTTTGGATATCAGGAAAGGTTTTCACCCTGGAACGCGGGAAGGAGATCACAGTTTGGCAAATCCAGCGTTTCCTGTGGTCAGCACGAGTGGAGCTGCAGACGCAATGTTTGTGTCTGTCCCACACTCTGAAGAGCTGCTTATTCACCAGGACAGAGCCCAGCCTAAATCAAACTAAATCTGGGCAATTTTGGGCAGCAGAGGACCCACCAGCAAGAAGCTGAGGCTGCTGCTGCTCCCCAGCTCCAGCTCAGCTGGAATTCCCATGGGAAGGTGGTGCCACCCCTGTCCCGTGGGAGCCCTGCTGTGGCTCGGTCCTGCCCTGGAGCTGCTGCCCAGCCCTTGGCACGGGGACCATGCCACCCTGAGCAAACCAGTCCTGCAGGGGCTGCTCCGGCTGCTTCTGCCACTGCTGTCCCTGCCCCGGTGGGACCCTCTGCACAGTGCTCAGCACCTCTGGGGGCTTTGCCAAACACAAAGCACAGCAGGGAGGTCACCCCCAGGCACAGGGGGGATTTTGGGGCTGGTTGTGCAAGGAAGGAGCCGATCCCGGTGATCCTCATTCAGAAAATTCCACGATCCCGGAGGAAGGAGCACCAAGCAGGGGGTGACCCCGGGACTGTCCCCTTGTCCCCTCCATCACCCCTGCAGCAATCCCAGCACCTCTGGGGGGCTTTGCCAAACCCAAAGCACTGCAGGAAGGTCACCCCCAGGCATAGGGAGGATTTTTGGGGCTGGCTGTGCAGGGAAGGAGCTGATCCCGATGATCCTCGTTCAGGATATTCCATGATCCCCAAGGAAGGAACAGGGGGTGTGGAGCTAGGGCATGGTGACACTGGGACTGTCCCTCTGTCCCCTCCATCACCCCTACAGCAACCCCAGCACCTCTGGGGGCTCTGCCAAACCCAAAGGAGCACAGGGAGGTCACCCCCAGGCACAGGGGGGATTTTTGGGGCACACTGTGCAGGGAAGGAGCTGCTCCCGATGATCCCCGTTCAGAAAATTCCATGATCCCCGAGGAAGGAACACCGTGACCGAGCAGGGGGTGACACCGGGACCTTCCCTCTGTCCCCTCCATCACCCCTGCAGCAATTCTCTGGGGGTCTTTGCCAAACCCAAAGCACTGCAGGGAGGTCACCCCCAGGCACAGGGGGGATATTCCATGATCCCTGAGGAAGGAGCTGATCCCGATTGATATTCCCATGGATATGGCTGATAAATCCGTTGAGGACCCATGAGTCCCCGAGGAAGGAGCAACGTGGCCAAGCAGGGGGTGACCCCGGGACCTCCCTTGTCCGCTCCATCACCCCTTGCAGCAAATCCCAGCACCTTCTTGGGGCTTTGCCAAAAGCCAAAGGAGCACAGGGAGGTCACGCCCCAGCACCAGGGGGGATTTTTTGGGCAGGCTGTGCAGGGAAGGGGCCGATCGCCGGGATGATCTTCGTTCAGTCGATATTCCATGATCCCCGAGGAAGAGCCCTGTGGCCAACACAGGGGGTGAACCAGGACCCTCGCCTCTGTCCCCCCATCACGCCCTGTGCAAGCAATCTTCAGACCTCTGGGGGGCTTCTGCCAAACTTTCAGAGAACCTCAGGGAGGTCACCCCAGGCACAGGGTGGGATTTTTTGGCTGGCTGTGCAGTGAATGGGGAGCTGCTCTACCCGATGATATCCATGGATATGGATGTACCGTCATCCTTCCGTTCAGGATATTCATGATCCCCGAGAAGGAGTACCGTGGCTGAGCAGGGGTGACACCGGAGCCGTCCCCCTTGTCCCCTCGCATCACCCCTGCAGCACGCCCAGCACCTCTGGGGGCTTTGCCAAACTCAGAGGGCAGCCAACAGGGAGGTCAACCCAGGCACAGGGGGATTTTCTGGGGTTCTGTGCAGGGAAGGAGCTGCTCCGATGATCCCTGTTCGGGATGTTCCATGATCCCGAGGGAACGGAGCACCCAAGCCAGGGGTGACAGGCCAGGGACTGGTCCCTTTGTCCCTCCATCACTGCAAGCAACCCCAGCACTTCTATGGGGCTTTCAAACTCAAGAGAGGACCTCAGGGAAGGGTCACCCCCAGGCACAGGGGGGATATTCCATGAATCCCCTGAGGAAGGAGCACCAAGCAGGGGTGTGGGAGATGGGACCGGTTGACATCCTGAGGGACCGTGCCTCTGTCCTCTCATCACCGAGGGTCTCCGTCGCCCGCAGCAATCCCATACGTGCGACGGATGTCTGCGTGGTGGCTTTCTCCGGGCTGGACATCCCCCCTCCGGCCGGTCCCCTCTGGATCCTGGGCGCCACCTTCATCGGGCACTACTACACCAAATTCGACCGGCGCCACAACCGCATCGGCTTCGCCACGGCCCGCTGAGGGTCTGGGGGGCCGGGCTGGGTGCGCAGAACCAGCCCGGAGGCTGCGGGAAGCAGCGAGACAACAGCAGCTCCCTCGCAGCTCTGCCGCCTCCTCTCCARAGCGCTCCCAAACCCCCGCGCTGCTTCCCGGGAGCCGAGCCGGGAGCGGGGCTGCCAATCCCATTGGGATCCTGCGGCCGGAGCGGCCCCTCCGGGCGCTTTTAGGGCCCTGAGCGGTGGCAGGAGCGGCGCACGGGGATTTGCTGCTCGTGCGGCTGAGGGAGCTCTGGAACTGTTCGTGTTGTTCCTAAATTGGGGGCAATAATCGGTGTTTGAGGATGGTTTTAGCCGGTGTCAGCCCTGCCCCTCTTTGTGAGTTTTATATTAAACAATTCAAAGCACCAGGAGGGTGAGAGGAGGGCTGGTCTTGCAGARAGGGGGGATCAGACATTTTTATTTAGGGAACTGGGCCACAAATGTGCCTGTGCCAGGAGCCACCTCTTCCTTTGTGCCCCTTCCACCCCATAAGGGTGCAACGCCCTCCCCAGCTCCCTGCGGGCAAGCAAGGGCTCTGCAGGTCTCCTACTGCAAGCTGGATGGTGCCAGTGAGCCCTGGGTTCGTACCCCTGGGGACAAGGGACAGTGGCCCAGGAGCCCTGGGTGTCGCCCAGGAGCCCTGGTTGTCCCTTGAGGACAGGGAAGCAGTGCCCAGGAGCCCTGGGTGTTCCCCTTGAGGAACAGGGACAGTGCCAGGAGCCTGGGTGTCCCCCTGGGGACAGGGACAGTGCCAGGAGCCGCTGGGTGTCCCTCTTGGTGACAAGGGAACTAGTGCCCAGGTAGCTGCCTGGGTGTCCCCTTGGGGACAGGGGACAGTGCCAGGAGCCCGGTGTCCCCCTGGGGGCAGGGGACAGTGCCAGAGGCCCTGGGTGTCTCCCCAGGAGCCTGGTGTCCCCCTGGGACAGGGACGTGCCAGGCACGGGATCAGTGCCAGGAGCCTGGGGTCCCTTTGAGGACAGGGACCAGTGCAGAGGCCCTGGGTGCCCCGTGGGGACAGGGACAGGCCTGGGCCTCAGCTCTGCGTGGCACTTCAGGAGGGGACAGTTCCTGCGGCGTCTGTTACACAGGACGGTGGCTCCCTGTCCAGGGTCGTTTTCAGGAAAGAAGCAGAGGTTTTTCTCTGCCCTGGTGTGGAATGCCCCTGGAGTGCCCCTTGTGCCAGCTGGCCTGAGGAGGGCCAGGGCCTCTCACAGCTGGGGGACATTCCCAGTTCCAGCCTTGCTGATCCCCCATGCCAGGGAAACACGGCTGGCCTCGAGTGTGACCAGTTCAGGTGGCTGGCAGTGGGAAGCTTGCTCCTGGGACAGGGCTGGTGGGAATCTAGCGATCTCACCATGGAGTGAGCAGCTGCTGGCAGGAGCTCCTCACACCTCAGAGCTGCAGCAGGTGAGCGAATCATACAGCCGCTCAGGACCCCAGAGTCTGACAATTCCATCGCCCGAGGAACCCAGAGGTGACAATTCCAGCACTGATAAATTCCCAGGCCTGAACAATTTCAGTGCTGAGGAACCCCAGGAGCTGACAATTCCCCAGCACTGAGGAACCCCAGAGCTGAAAAATCTCCAGCACTGAGGAGCCCCAGAGCTGACAATTCCAAGCACCAATAAAATTCCCAGGCCTGACAATTTCAGTGCTGAGGAACCCAAGAGCTGACAATTCCCAGCACTGAGGAAACACCAGAGCTGACAATTACCACCCTGAGGAACCCCAGAGCTGACAATTCCAGCACCAATAAATTCCCAGGCCACAATTTCATCCCTGAGGAACCCCAGAGGTGACAATTCCCAGCACTGAGGAACACCAGAGCTGCCAATTCCCGCAATTGTGGACCCAGAGCTGACAATTCCAGCCCCGAGGAACTTTCAGAGCTGACAATTCCAGCGCTGCAAATCCAGACCTGACAATTCCATCCCTGAGGAACCCCAGAGCTGACAATTCCAGCCCTGAGGAACCCCAGAGCTGACAATTCCAGCACCAATAAATTCCCAGACCTGAACAATTCAGTGCTGAGGAACCCATGAGCTGACAATTCCTGAGGAACCCCAGAGCTGACAATTCCGTCCCTGAGGAACCCCAGAGCTGACAATTCCAGACTGAGAATTTCTAGAGCTGACAATTCCAGCCTGAGGAACCCAGAGCTGACAATTCCAGAACTGAGGAATTTCTAGAGCTGACAATTCCAGCCCTGAGGAACCCAGAGCTGACAATTCCAGAACTGGAGGAACCCCAGACCTGACAATTCCAAGCCCTGAGGAACTTCCAGAGCTGACAATCCCGACACCAATAAATTCTCAGGCCTGACAATTTCAGTGCTGAGGAGCCCAGAGCTGAACAATTCCAGCCCCGAGGAACTTCCAGAACTAAATTAACAGCACTGCCAAATTCCCAGTCCTGACAATTCCATCCCTGAGGAACCCAGAGCTGGCAATCCCAGCACGGTGAATCCCAGAGCTTGACAATTCCAGAACTGAGGAATTTCTAAAGAGCTTGACAATTCCAGCATCTTGTGAACCCAGAGCTGTCAATTCCATCCCTGAGGAACCCCAGAGCTGACAATTCCATCCCTGAAGGAACCCCAGAGCTGACTAATTCCAGCACTTGTTGAAACCCAGACCTGACAATTCCAGAACTGAGGAACCCCGAGAGTAACAATCCCAGCACCGATAAATTCCCAGGCCTGACAATTCCAAGCCCTGAGGAACCCCAGACCTGACAATTCCAGCGCTGCCAAATTCCAGAGCTCCCAAATTCCCTCTCAGCTGCAGGGATATTTGGGAAGGGCAGCCAGTGGCTGCTGTGTGACCTTCCAGCACTCTCCCTAAGCTCCCAGCCCTTTACCCACCCTTCCCAGCCCGGATCCTCATCCCTGCCCTGCCCCACGGCAGCCCCAGAGCGGAGAGGATGTGTCTGGAGCGGATGTTTGTCCCTCCTGGGAGCTTCTCTGCAGCCTCTCCGTGCTGGGATGCACAACCCGGGGGCTCCGGGGATGGGAAAATTCCGGCTCCGATGCTYCGGGGTTGGGAAAATTCCGGCTCCTGTGGGCGGGATGTGTTTCTTTTTCTGTCACCTCCAACGCCGGGGTGGTGGCAGTGGCTTTTTGGGGCTGGGGGGTGGAGGGAAGGGACGAATTTCTGCTCTCATCCAGCGTTTCCTGAGGCGCCCAGGAGCCGGGAAGCAGCGGCAGGGAGGGATGGGACCAGCAGAAAAGAGGGAATCTGCTGAGRTCAGGGCACTCACAACCTTGAGATGCTTGGCGAGAGTCTCCCCTTCCTACAGCAGGGAAATCCCGCTTGGAAATATCCCAACCTCCTCTGATTTGCTCTCCACAGTCTGGAGAAGACTCGAGTGGGTGCAAAAGGTGCCTTCAGCYCCTTCTGCCACATCCCTCAGCTGGAAAAGGCCCAGCCCGGCATAAACCGGGATGGTTTTGGCGGAGCCGGTTCTGTTCCAACTCCGCGCACTCGTTTGGAGCAGCGGGAGTTAAAATCCGCCCCAGCCGCTGCCGGGCCCCTTAAACCGGGCTATTAACACCTCTAATCGCTGCTCCGGGGGTAATTTCCCGCTGGATGCTGCGGCCCTGCCCGCGGGGCTCCGCCAGCCCGGATCAGATCGTTCCGGCCGAGCAATTAGGCYGCGCTCAGCCCAGCAAAGCGCGGCAGCAATTATGCCCGTCCAATTAACACTGCCAGGGCTATTTATAGCCACACGGGAAACTGCCCGGCGGGGTTTTTGTCCCCCAGTTCCTTAAATGATTTTTCCCCAGGTCTCCAGGGTGCGTTGGGCTGGTGTCAGGCACGGCCAGCTTTGGAGGGGGGCACTCTGCAGTGCCGCCCCCGTGCCGCTGTAATTTCCTCCGATAACGAAGCCGCGTCCGGCAGCTGCGGGGGCTCTGCCAGCGGGAAAATGCCGCTCTGCCTTCACCCCCAAAACCTCTTCCCATTCCAGCTGTGAATCCCTACGGAAGTCAGCGAGCGGAGGGTGCAGAGGGAGAGRTTATCCCGAGCGGAGCCCTGGGGGCTGGAGCGCATCCCGTGCGTGGCTCCTCATCCTTTGKCACCCCAAAGGAGGGAGCGGGGGCTGCGCGGAGCCCCCCGGGATGGCGGAGGGGTTCAGCTGATGGATGGGCGGGCATCGGGGTGCGGGGTGTGGCGGGCGCGGTGCCGGTCCCGGTTTCGGATCCTCTGGGGCGGCTTTGGGGTTCCGGGGATGGATGGGGAAGGCACCGGCAGCAGGTGCGGAGGGGGGATCTCGGTGCGGGGCGGCTGCCGGGTTGGGCTGAGAGGCTCCGGGAATGGCTGGGGGAGGCACCGACAGCAGAGCTGGGTCCTGGTCCCGGTTCCGGTACCGGCCGGGCGGGGATCCGCTGCCCAGGACGCCGTGGATGGGATGCTCCATCCCGGTGCGGGTTCCTTGCCCAGGATGCGGTCCCGGTCTGGCGCTGGGGTCCCGGGGCGGGTGGGATGTCGGTGCGGGCGGGGCGCGGATCCGCTGCCCAGGTCCCGGTGCGGGTCCGCTGGTGCCGGTGCGGATCGGGTGCGGGTGCGGCGCGCGGGTCTCGGTGTGCGGGGGGTCCCGCCCTGCCCTCGGTGCCGGTCCCGGTAGGATGCGGATTCCCTGTCCGGGATACCGATAGGATGCGAGTCCCCGCCCGCGGTACCGGTGCCGGTAGGATGTGGACCAGCTGCCCGGGATGCCGGTGCCGGTAGGATGCGGATCCCCTACCCGCAGCGCCGGTGCCGGTAGGATGCGGGTGCCGGTGCCGGTAGGATGCGGATCCTCTGCCCCTGGTGCCGGTAGGATGCGGGTCCCGGTGCCGATAGGATGCGGGTCCCGGTGCCGGTAGGATGCGGGTCCCGGTAGGATGCGGGTCCCGGTGCCGGTAGGATGCGGGTCCCAGTAGGATGCGGGTCCCGGTGCCGGTGCCGGTAGGATGAGGGTCCCGGTACCGGTGCCGGTAGGATGCGGGTCCCGGTGCCGATAGGATGCGGGTCCCGGTACCGGTGCCGATAGGATGCGGGTCCCGGTGCCGGTAGGATGCGGGTCCCGGTGCCGGTAGGATGCGGGTCCCGGTGCCGGTGCCGGTAGGATGCGGGTCCCGGCGCCGGTGGCGGTAGGATGCGGGTCCCGGCGCCGGTAGGATGCGGGTCCCGGTGCCGGTAGGATGCGGGTCCCGGTGCCGGTGCCAGTAGGATGCGGGTGCCGGTGCCGGTAGGATGCGGTTCCCGGTCCCGGTGCCGGTAGGATGCGGGTGCCGGTGCCGGTAGGATGCGGTTCCCGGTGCCGGTAGGATGCGGTTCCCGGTGTCGGTAGGATGCGGGTCCCGGTGCCGGTAGGATGCGGGTCCCGGTGCCGGTGCCAGTAGGATGCGGGTNGGATGCGGGTCCCGGTGCCGGTAGGATGCGGGTCCCGGTGCCGGTGCCAGTAGGATGCGGGTCCCGGTGCCGGTGGCGGTGCGGGCGCTGCCGCCGCTGCCGGGGAGGCGGGCGGGAGGCGGGCCGGTGACTCATGGCTTCCCAACGGCGGCGGCTCCTCCCCGCGGCCGCCGGCCCCGCGCAGCCCCCGGCACATGGGCCGCGGCTCCGGCAGCGCGGAGCTGGCCATGGCCGCAGCGCCCGCCCGCTGCCCCGACTGCCCGGGGCCGGAGCGGGGGGGCGGCGGCGCGACCCCCGCCGTGCCACACCTCGGCATTGCGGTGGACGAGGGGGACGTGCTGCCCGGGGCGCTGCGGATCGTGCGGCGGCTCAGACCCGCCTGGGAGCCGGCCACGGTGAAGACCAAGGTACGGGGGAGAGCCTGAGCCGGCACCCCGCGAACCGGCGGCCGCTCTCACCGGGGATCGCCCGCTGGGGCTGCGGAGCCCGGTGGGGGCGGGTGTGGGGTTTGGGTCTGTCTGAGCGGGCTGCGGTGGATCACCCGAAAGGGGTGTGGGGGAGCTCAAGGGGGGCTGGGGGGCTCAGCCTGCCGGGACTATGGGGTCTGTCCTAGGGATTTGTCGAGGCTCACCTGGGCGCTATAGGTCTGTCTAGGGGGATTTGTGAGGCTCACCCTGCGGGCTATGGGGTCAGTCTAGGGCGCCGTTGATGAGGCTCAGCCCTGGGCGCTAATGAGTACGCTTTTCTAGGGGGGTTGTCGGGCTCACCCCTGGAGGGCTATGGGGTCAGTCTACGGGCGGTTGTGACTCATCACAACCTGCAAGGGCTATGCGGGTCAGTCCTAGGGGGGCTGCGGGGTCACCCTGAGAGAGAGACTAATGGGGTCAGTCTAGGGTGGTTGTGAAATCTCAGCCTGCGGGTATGGGGTCAGTCCTAGGGGATTTGTGAGGTCACCTGCGGGCTATGGGTCAGTCTAGGAGGAGTTGTGACAATTTTCAGCCTGCGTTTTGGTCCTATTGGGGTTGTGGGGGCTTCAGCATGGGCACTATAAAGGGTCTATCCCTAGTGGTCTGGGGGGCTACCGTGGGCTATGGGGTCTTGCCTGGGTTGTGGGGCTCAGCTGGGACTTGGGGTCAATCCATAGGGGGGTTCTGTGAATCTATCAGCTGCGGGACTATAGGGGTGTGTCACTTTTCGTGGGTTGTGGGGCTCAGTATGGTGTATACGGTGTGTTCCTATGGGTTGTGGGCGCTACGATGGGTACTATAAGGGTCTGTCCTAGGGAGTTGCTGAGGCTCACTGCCTGCGGGCTAATGGGCGTCTGTCTATGGGGGGTTGTGGGCGCTCAGCATGGGTACTTATACGGGTCTGTCCTAGGGGAGTTTTACGGGGGGCTCTACTCGCAGTTATAGGTTGTCTATTCGGGGTTGTGGGGCTCAGCCCTGGGGCTATGGGGTCTGTCCCTGGGGGGCTGGGGGGCTCAGCTGGAAACTATGGGTCTTCTAGGGGGTTGTGAGGCTCAGGCCTGGGAATATGGGTCTGTCTGGAGGGGTTGTGTAATTTCAGCTGCGGGCTATAGGGTGTCCTAGGGGGGTTGTGGGGCTTCAGCTGGGAACTATGGGTCAGTCTAGGGGATTTGGTGAGGCTCAAGCATGGGCGCTATAGGCGTCCTGTCCTAGGGGGGTTGTGGGGTCAGGCGCTGGGGCTTATGGGTCTGTCCAGGCGGTTGTGAATCTCACCTGCGGGCATATGGGTCTGCTTTGCTCAGCCTGGGGCTATGGGGGTTCTGTCCGCAGGGCGGCTTGTGGAATCTCACCCTCGGGCTATGGGGTTCCTGTCTAGGGGGACTGGGGGCTCCCCCTGCGGGCTACTGAGGGTCTGTCCTAGGGGGCCTGTGCGGCCCCAGACCTGCGGGCTTAGGGAGTTCCCTGTGGGTTTTAATCCTCGGGGGCTCCTGGACTCTGTTCGAGGGGAATGTGGGGCTCAACCAAGGGGGCGCCGTGGGTTCACTCCGGAGGAGCTGTGGGTTCACCATGGGGGCTGTAGGACCCTGCCAGAGGATGTGACACCGAGTCGTACGACCAGCCCCTGGGTTCCCCCCGTTGCCAGAGCATAGCCGGGGTTCATTCACGGCTGTGGAAAGCATGACACCTTCCATCGCACCCCAAGAGGTTTAGGGCGCTGCGGTGCTCACGAGCGGTGGCTAGTGGTAAGGAAAGTGTCCCGCAGGCTGGCTGCCGCAGGACGGCCGCTCGGAGCGCTCTTGTTTGGGGATATTATGTTGCTCCCCTTTCCGGGCTGGCGTGGGCTGAGCCCAGTTAGGTGGGAGCTTGGACACCAGTGGCCGGGCTCCTGGCACGGGACAAGGAGTCGGCTGTGCGGGCTGCCAGGGGTTGCTGGGAGGCTGGGCTGCGTGGAATCGCTCTTGAAATAGAAGAGGTGCTTACAGCAGCGAGGAGCGTGAGAAACTAGAGAATGTGAGGCCGCGGCTTGAGCTCAAGAAGTAGCTCGCACCCGCACTGGATCTTGGCGCCGGAAGCCAGTGCAATGGGCTCGGGACTTGGAGGCAAACGCCGCCCACGGAAAAGGTCTCGCCGATAGAGCGCACGTGCCCCTCTCGCGAGAAGCTGCACTTCACCCACACGCGCTCTGCGCGTGATCCTCCACAACTGTATTAATGAACAGAACGCTGCTCACAGCTCCTCATGAACAATACAAGTAAGTGCTTGGAAATATAGCACATAGAAAGGTGTCAGTATTGAGCAGGAGGCGCAAGGGAAGGTGGAAGATTAATCAGGTCGATATTGGCCAGCGCGCAGAGCCTGACCAGAGAACTGCTTCGTCGTGCATCAGCAGTTAGACCTACGGGTGTATGTAACACAGGAGGAATCAAGACCTGAATCACTTCCTCGTCCCGAGGTTCACTCTCAGCAACGAGTATCCCCGACGTCTCGGAGTGCCGAGAGGCATTCGTTGGCATCCTCCAAGTCCCCGGCTCTTCATCGAGGTGACCGGAGACGACTCGACCAGCGGCGGGTGGTGGAACAGTGTGTAAATCTTGGGGAGACCAAGAAACATGCTTTAAAAAAAGAAAAGGAAAAACAACTATCAGCAACTTTTATTTGACCACAGAGGTAGAGACCAAGAGGCACTGATCCCTCCCTTGCGTTTCCTCTGCTGCTTTCCCCTCCTCCCGGTTTCCACCTCGCAACGCCGCACGGCTTGGTGCGGTTCAAGATGGCAGGTAGGAACGCGGGAAGAGAGGGCTACCCATGAGAGCTGGTCAGGCTCTATTCCCACATTCTTAGAAACCAATTCTTGCCCGCGCGTGCCAATACCTCGGGATTCGTTCAGCTGACCAACGCGTAATGAAAAATTCGCAGTTTATTGGACCGGGATTGCAAAATCCGTGAGGTAGGGCGTGTTGGGAGACAGTTGTTGCTTTTAGACTGCCTTGTGGCACCGTGCCATGGAGTTTGCTCAGGAAAGATTCTTGCTCTGGATAAGTAAACGACATCTGTTAAAATACCGCTCGCAGTTGAGAAGGTGTCTTTTGGCAGACAAAGCAGATTTTTCTCGGCAAAGCAAATGGCATTCTACGCGGAGCTCAAGGCCTGCCCTGCCCCAACACTCGTTGAAATGCTCACTCAGTTCTGTGCCACGGTAACATAATTCCGCCTACTACCCCCACTGACACGCCTTTCTTTCTTGTTCAATCGAACGTCATAACTCATGAATCTGAATTTGTAATCGTTAACAAGGGTTTTCCGATATAAAGCGGCGGGCATGTCATGTGGTCCAATTAGCCTAGCAATTAGGTAGACGTCCAAGTGGGTGGCGGAAACACTTACACCAGGGTAACTACTATCTTCAATGGTGTAAAGTGTAAACCATAACAAAACAATGTTGCGATACCGTGGGCTAATAGGCACTCCATGGGCTCAACATCCTCTGGTTTACACCTGTCAACAGTCACTTTTGGCCCCATCCAATCCACCGTACCATGACCAGAGATATCTTCCTTAGTCCCTGTTATGTCTCCCTCGCTGCGTGTCCCACATCCAATCCATCGGGGCTCATAAAACAACTACAATACTTCGTAGGGTCTCAAGGCCGATATACCTCACTCATCAAGCACATCCACGTAGCCCAGTGGAGCCACACTTTTGCAGTGGCACACTCCTCTATCTGTATCATCCCAATACATTCCTCTAATCTCATCCCCCCGTCTTACACATCACCATTCCATCCAACTCCCATCCATCCATTCCATACCCAACTCCTTTATCGTTATACATTCCCACCGTTTTACTCTTCATTCGTGCAACCATATAGAACTACACCACACCACATACAACCCCTATGCAAAATCCAAGTCCCACGTGTCACTATTATCACATAAAACTGCCCTTGTACCAGCTCAAAATCCAATCGCAGTTGTCCCATCCATCCATTATGCTCTGAATTGTTCCAAAATGCTGAGAAATGAAGACTTAATACCATGACTAGAGGTAAACAGTTCCTTCAGTTCCAGTACAATCTCCAGCCAACGATACCATTCATCCCACAATAGTTCCACAATCATCAGCACATACAGAAGATAGACATCAGTCCTCCACTGATATGACATCCGCCTATCAGGGCACTGCTCCATATGTTGGATCGCAGATAAGCCGCCTCTCACCATAGGTCGGAGAACTCTCGAGTGAGTGCCCCATAGTCACACATGAAGCGAAGTGTCGTCCTTAGATCGCCGGGTTCCAATCCTGTCAGCCACTGGAACACTCCACATCGTGCCTGTACAAGTGGACCATTCACTACCCCTCTATGGACACCCATCCCAATCCCTCCCTCCATCGCAATCATCCATAGCAGTAATTAATCCACTGCACACCATCAATCCATGGAACTCCATCCATCCTCACGCATACCTATCCATTCTTGCAAACTGCCATCGCAAAGTCTTCATGGCTTCACCTCAAGCTGCACACCTCAAATCATCAGGCCACGCCGTCCCTGCCATTCAAAATGGACTCCCACTCCACTCTTCAATTGGAATCACCAATGGATTCAATCGCTATGACACGACTGAAGCTCTCATCGCAGATCGTATGCCGTGATCTCCATCGTCAACATAGTGCCAATCGACACCAGTCACACAATGCCCCATCCATCCTGAGTGGTCATGTGCCACATTGCTTTCCCGGTTCCTCGTGAGCTTGCCACATCAATCATCGGGCGATCCACTCAGCCGTGACATCACATGGGCATCGTCGCGCAAGTCATGGAATTCACATGATAGCCATACTACACAATTGGCCAATCACCATCCACTCCATCCATCATCAACATCCATGGTCAATCGAACAGTCTTAATTTCATAGTGCAGGCACCCTCATCATCCCAATACACCGCATTTGCGTGGGCCCACTCCCATCTCCAGTGGGATATATTACATGCAATTCATTCCCTCCTATCGCAGGTTATCTCAATTAAACCATCAGAACGTTGGCTCCACTACACAAATTGCAGATTCAGTTGCTGCATTGAGTGAACGGGAAGGAAGCCCGAGTGAGAGATGGGCAACATGGCTGTTCCACCTACCGCCTCCAAAAGGTAGCCTCTCACATCCATACGTGGCTAGAGGCTGATCTTTAGACTGGCTTGCGTGGCAATGCTACCCATACGATTGGATTGCCACTGATCGATACATAGCCTCACGTCCCAGAAGTCACATGTAAACCATAAGCGACGCCAAGGCTATCGACTCAAAGTATCCGCATCCCTACATGACCTAGAATTACAACCTCGCATATCCACTTACCAACAACGTAACAACACACACAATAGGAGTATCGACCGGGAGCGCAATCCATATACCAGCGGAACAAAGCCTGCAAGCCATAGCAAGACTCAATAGCAGGCGACAACTATCGCGGCTTTGACATCAGAGAAGCACCGAGAGAGAGTCGCCGCAAGCGCTAAATACTCTCAGGAACACTAGCAAGGCCTGGCTCGGGATTCGTTGTGTGGTACGCCACCACGCAACTAATTGGACGAAGCAATCAACCTGTCAGAATGAGCCAGGCTGGGTTGAGGTCGCCATGGAGGCAAGTATAGCAAAGACACCAACAGGGTGTTTTGGAGCGAAAATAGAATTTACTATCTCGGGATCATTGGAAGCGTGGACACGACTCTGGACAGTAAAGACTTAGTCTAGGGAAAATTTATGAATAGACTTGCCAAGATAAACACACACTCTCACGCGCTTCGGCAGACGCTTCTGAGTGCGAGCAGGAAGCCTACCCGGACATATTCGAGACCGAGATTTGAGGTGAACCGACTAAAGTATCACCTCAGAGAGGAAGTTGTACACTCATACCCATCTGTCGTATTGCCAGTTACCAAGGCAATGTACACCCTATATAGTGCTGCTAGAAGAACATAGCGTGTAAGAGAAGCTAATATATGGTGATGTGTATGCTAGGGTAAGGTTCTCACTAACAGGGAGCAAATAAAAAGCTAGCCAGACCAAGAGGGCTTAACCTTCAAATGTCTTCGGCCAGACCCATAGCTCAAATCAGCCTTCGATAAGACCACAGGTCCAAATTGCTCAATGCGATTACTCCACATGAGATTGAGGGTTGACACAGGTGGAGAGAAGAACGCCAGTCCAACGTGTGTGCTGCTATGTCGTTTCTCAGGCGAAGTATTGGCGTTAGGAAATATTCATAGAGCGAGCGGAGAGAGAGAAATAAGGGAGGTTTCATACTGTCAGCAAAATGCTTAGGCACAACGCCAGTCATGACTTACACATATGGATAAGAAAGGGTTGCCGGGCGTGGGGCAAGCAAAAAAACAACAGCGGGCCAACTCTCCTGGGCATTCTTCATATCTAACTCCTCGGTCGTCGATTCTTATAGATTCGCTCCTCAACGATACTGTGGTCATTGAAGGCCCGATGTCGATGCATACAAGAGTGACATCTAGCACGATATTCTAAAGATTAGTAGAAGCCACACAACAATACAATTGATTGGCGAGCTATCATTGAAATTTATCAAACCTTCAAGTGGCGTCCTTGGTGGAGCAAGGAACATCAAGAATGCGAAGAAAAAGATGACTGAGACACGGGTTAGCAGAGATAGAAGACACTAGTTAACTTCTACTGTCACGGCGACAATCAGGCGGCCTTGAGGACAACATGTGCTTGTTGCTATGTGAGGGGTAGTTCACACACACTTCATCTCGAGTTCATGGGCGCGCGGCTCGCCTGCTCATCATATTTTGGATAAACGCAAAGGAATCTGTACGCTCGTGCTGAATAGATAGAGCTGAGTCAGCCCTGTCTGGGTATAGAGGAGACAGAGTATGGGAATTTCCGCTCACTCGCGAAGTCTACTCACGCGTAGGGACGGTGCTCGGGAGAGAGCCGGTATATGTGAGGAGACCATAGAGTCAGAGGTGGTTGATGCGGGCGTGCGGTTCGCTTGAGAGTGGGACATCGTCTCATAAATTGATTACATGCTCCGAGTGCCTGGAGCTAAGCAAGGGCCATGGAGCAAGGGAGGAATCTCGGCCGACGCAAGATGCAAGGCTCTCGCCGTGCCTACAGCTGTGCTGCCAGCATCGTCCGAAGAGCATCACAGGAGTGAGGGAACTCTCGACAAGTCACCCACTGGGAGGTGAAGCGCCGAGACCTCGGAGACAGTGCTGAGTGGTGCTCTTAGGGCGGCGGGTCGTAGGAAGAGCCACTGGTGGCGCAGGGGGGTTCCCACTATAGGTACCCAGGGGTCTTGACCAGAGGGCTGCAGGCTCCAGGCAGGCCACACTGAACGCCCAAATGCAAGGCAGAGGAAAAGTTCTGGCAGGTGACCCAATCCCAACCCCACCCATTTGGCACGATGGGAGTGCGGGAGAACAACAGTGTTGCTTTGCAGAAGGCCGAGCACTGCCGCCAAGTCAGCTTGGGAGCTGCAACGTATCCCACCGATAGATAGGGGGAAATGGTGAAGACCAGGTGGGAGTTAACTCCTGTGGGGTGACATGTCCTTCCGGAAAATGCACGTCCAGTACGAGGCTCAGCTCAGCAGACTGTATCAAATGAGCCTCCGCAGCAAGCTCGACAGGCGAGCTTCTGGGTGAGGACTTCTCTCTCACTCTCTAAGGCGAGGAAAGCGATGGCCTGCGCTCTTATGGTCTAAGGGCGGAGGAGAGATCTAACTGTGGACAGCGGGTTCTCTAAGATGAGGTTGCAAACTCGTTGCCCTCACCAGGCATCGGCGCATGCAGAAAAGCAAACTGGGTCGCAACACAATTCCCCAAATATAGTTCCCAGCTCGTCAGCGCGCTCGAAGACAAGAGGAAGTCCAACTGATGAGGTTCAGACCATGTGACCCTAGACGTCATTTCACGTCGACCCATTGACGTGCCCCAGCTTGGCAAGACTAGAAAACGACCATGAGGGGATGAGTAGTGCTCTGTTTTCATCGTGGTTTTTGGCCACAGTCACATTTCAAGGGCTTGTTAACATCCCTCGGGTGGTCAACACAAAGGTATATTGAATAACAATCTTTTGAGAGCCCACAGGCACTTAATGCAACAGAAAGGGAAAGCACCAAAAGAGAAGCAAAGTAAAAATTTAAAAGGAAAACTCCTGGCCACACCATGGGAAGCCCCTGTCAAAAACGCGCAGCATGCAGTCATACCAAAAAAACCAAGGAGCCCACTGATTGGTCCGGGGAGCACGAAATGAAAGAGGGCACCAACAGGGGTTTCCCACACTCAGTGAGCGGTCGCACCAATAGTATCGCTGCAAATACCAATTGCGCTGAGAAGATGGGCCATTAACCCACTCGCGAAACTCCCACACTTGCCAGCTTCTCCGAGTACTCGAAACGCAGGCCACGAAGGTTATTTCTTTCCAGCACAATACAGAAGAACTAAGCAGATCCTATCTTTAACTACACAACACAATTTAGTCGGGTCCGATATTCCCAATAACCTCATGGTATAGTTCGGACCACGTTTGAGGTCGTCCTCTTTCCTTTTCACAAGCGTCGCGAAGTGCATCAGTTCATTCCCTCAACTGACAGATAACACTCCTCCAGTATAGACGTGAGTTCAAACGCTTCGAAGCTGGTGAGTTCATTTCTCTTCGAGACTGTTGGAGGCAGCTTATGAATGAACACTCTCTGGAGTTGATTGTCGCACGGCAGCCTTCCACTAGAAAGGTTTAGCAGAACTGGTTCAAAAATCTTGCAAAGAAATGTGAAGAGATGAAGCCCAACTCTCAAAATGTATCTTTATCATTTTGGTAAATTCATCACGGGACCCCATCTCAGCGCAAACACACGGTGGGCCAACTGTGTGTTCGTTATGAGGCGCACGCTTTCTTGCGATCCTCCGCAGCGGAATGCTACGTCTCCTTACACCCTCCCAAACAATTGAGCGCAGTAGACCTCACACAGGAAAGGTTGCCGCCACACCATCGGCGCACCAGATGGACAGGCGCCGGGCCCGCAGACCAGTCCGGCCTCCGGTTTTCTCGTTGACGCCGGCGCCGGCGGCAGAGGGGTGCGTGACGCTTGTCGCGATGATGGGTAACATACACGTCCCACCATTATTACTTCATGCATGCGAGGCACTTAGTCGGGCAGATCAACAGAAATAAACATGAATCAGGTGTGAACACGAGCCCGCAAATCGACAGTCACGACCTCCCACAGCAAGGAGTAAGAGCACAATGTCCGAACGACGTTCTCTCACAATTCCTTTGAACCCCGGCATTCCTTGGGCAGCGTCGTATCAGACCGCACAGCTCATACAACAAAAGAGAACAGAAAAAAAAAACTTCTCGTCTTGTCGTGTAAAGGACACATGGCTTCACACGTGAAAAGAGGTGGAATGAATGGTAAGCGGTGTGTTGTCAGCCTTGTGTCGACCTTCTATAGTTTATTATGCAACGTCAGATTGGGTCATATAGTTTGCGTTCTCATATAGGGACTTTTTACGGTGGTCATCCACTATTATGTGACTGTTCAAGATAGAAACACACTCGAGAAAATTAATTGGATTTCCTCCTGTTTGGAGCATTTGATGTGCAGCTTTGGCTGCTTGAGTCCTGGCTCGCCTTCAACAGTTCTTCAGATACATAAAATATCACAAATAGAACATCCATGCAAACTCTCTTTCAGCTTCTGAGATCTGGACATAAAACCCAGGATCTGCATGGAGCTCAACAACCTTTCTTTTCCACTTTTCAAGAGAGGCTGATGCACAGCAGAGAATACTGAAATATTAGCTTTACAACTGATTACATAGACCCGAGGGAGCTTAGAAAGTACAAAAGCCATTAAATAAATGGTATGACTCAATTAGCTGAAAATCAGGACTATCTCATAATGCTTTGGCCCCAAATCCCCCCACCATCAATCCTCCATAGAATTTTAGCCGCTGTATAACTCTGTGTAACAATCTCCCACTCGTGGTGCATATAATGCTTCTCGCTCAGCTGAAAGCTCAGCCAATTAAACACACAAAGGACACATCCAGTGAGGACTCCACTGCTCTGCACTCCACAAAACAGACACTGTGCCACCTTAAAAGCAGGCCTCCTGGCGGAGCCAGTGGAAGGCTGCTCCATGTTGAGGAGCAGTGGGAAGTTGAGAATCAAAAGTATATGAGGAGTTCCAGATTGAGCAGCTTTTCTCAAGAGAGCAGAGGACACATTCATTGGGTTCGAATGCGGCTTGTTGTGTTGAGAGTGTCCTGGCTAGGAGTTAAGAGAAAGCTACAACATATGCAGAAGGTGTATGGATTTCAGTGTAGATATCATATCTTTCTCCACGTAGAACACAGAAAGCAGCAACTGCAATCCTCTTCTCGCGACGCAGGGCACAACCACATTTCAATCTTGGCACAAGGCAGCAGCCCTGCAGATCCCTAATTGCATAATACACTTTACTTTAGATGAGGTCTTATCCTCTAACTTAAAGATAGTGAGAAGGATTTAATGCTAACACGTCATATGATTTTATATCTTAACTCCGGGGGGTGGGCTAAATATGGTCATATTATTTATATTTTATTTAGTGAAATGCAGAATATTTGAAGGCAGGAGATGCATCTGGACGCACTATGCTGGCCGGCAATTAGGTCGGGGCCTCATGACAGCCAGTCACTAGAATTCGGGGGGAATTGTGGTCACCACAACAAAGGGTGAACGAGGGTATTTAAATAATAGAGGTCAAACGGTGGTGGTTGGGTCTGAGGCTGAGGCTATAAAACTCATAATATATATACTTAAGTGATATTAGTATATGTGTTTCTATTTAAATCTGGCGTGGTACATTATCAAGAGGCTGTGGTGGAGTAATGTCTTTATATGTACTACTCTTATAACCGCCCCTACCACCCCATTTTGGAGGGGATTGGGTATGTTTAAATAGAATGGCGGAAAGGGGTGGTGGGTGAGGTTAAAAGAAGATGATTGGAAGGGTGATCTTGAGGCAGTGGGTGCTATAGATAAGTGTGCGTTGGAAGATGAATAAAAGATTAATTAAATTATACGTAGAAGGATCAAGAATTGAGATAGGTCGGTGGCTGCCGTGAACGTGGTGTAACTTGAACTTTTTGTTTATATATATTTATAACACTGTAATATCATTAACATTTTATGATTATTCATTGTATACGGAACATCTGGTGATGAGTATTTTTTTTTTTTTTAATTTTCGTGCCCAACCTGACGCTGATTTTTCTCTCCCCCGCGGGGAGACTTCCCGGGCTGCTCCTGTGCAAGCGTGAGGTGACATTGGCCGAGCCTTGTTCCTGAGTATCGCTGAGCTGTTCCTGGTAAATTAGCAGGATTTCGCACCCAAACCACGCCCTTCTTGCGGATAGAGGTGTTTTCCTGAGTTGTTCCTGAGCTGTTTAAGGTGAGGGAATTAAGCAGGATTTTCACCCAAATCACCACTCTGCTGCAGAAGGTGGTTTCCTGAAGATATCCCTGGAGCTGTTCGCAGTGGAAACATCACAGCGATTTTCACCCAAACCATCATCTCTGCCTGCAGAGGGTCTTCGCTGAGCTAGTTCCAGTGAAAATAACGGGATTTTTCACCACAACCACCCGTTCTGCATGCAGAGGTCCTTCCTGAGCTGTTCCTCGAGCTTGCTCAGGTGAAATAAGGGATTTTCCCCAAACTGATCCTTCTGCTGCAGAACTGACATACCGTGGAGCTGTTTCCTGAGCTGTTCCAAGTGAAAAATAAACAGGATTTTCAACGCCAAACCATCCCTTCTGCTTGCAGAGGTGTTCCTTGAGGCTGTCCCTGGAGCTTTCTAGGTGAATTAGCAGGATATTCATACAATCACACTCTGCTGCAGAGGTGTTCCTGAGATATCGCTGAGCTGCTCCAGGTGAAAAATAAGAGGATTTTTCACCCAAACTATCGCCTTCTGCCTTGCGAACTGCTCTCGAGTGTTTTCCTGAGCATGTTCCAGGTGAAAAAATATAACAGGAATTTTCATCAAATCACCACCTCTGCTGCAGAGGTCTTCCTGAGCATATCCCTGAGCTATTCCAGGTGAAAAATAACAGGATTTCCACCCAAACTATCCTCTGGCTGCAGAGCTGTTCTCGAGCTGTTTCCAAGTGAAAAATAAGAGGATTTTCACGCCAAACGCATATCTCTGCTGCAGAGGTGCTCCTGATCTGTTCCTGAGCCGTTCTAGGGTGAAATTAGTAAGGATTTCCACCCAAACCACCCTTCTGCAGCAGAACCCTGAACCTAGTCCTCCCACAACTCATCTCACCCCTCAGGAGCTTTTCGCGGCTGTGCTGCTCTCTCCTTTACCTCCATTTTTGCATTTTTCGACGAGGTTTTGGGAAGCAGCCACGGGGGTTCCCTGTCACTTCCCAGGCGTGCACCGCCGGCGTGTGTGTCCCGCCGCTTTCACCGACGGCATCACCAACAAGCTGGTGATGAGCTTGTCCTCCCAAACTCATTCACCCCGTCCAGGGCTTTCCGATGTTGCTGCCTTTTCCTTTCCTCATTTTTGGCCATTTTTCCACGAGTGATGAAATTTTGCCCAAAAGGCGAAATAATAACTGCTATAATGTTCCTAATACCAAGCCTCTTTGAGTTCCTGGCATTTTTATGTTTTTTTTAACTCTTTTAATGAGTGGTTCAACGGGGTTTTTTCCACTGGTTGGGACGACAGCCAGGGGTTCCCTTGTGCCCAGCTTACTTTAGGCGTCACCCCGCCGTGTCTGTCCCCACGTCAGCTATTCACCGACGGCATCAAACCAACAAGCTGGTGGCCTGCTACACGGACGAAGGGGCATGGCGACAGCGCCTGCTGGTGGGGTGTACGGCAGGAAACCGGCTGCTGGTGGAACAGGGAGCGGAGCTGAGGAATTTCCCCAGGTGCTCCGGCAACGGCTGCGCCCCGACTCTACTGCGCCTTCAAACGGGCTCTGCTACCACTATCCTGCGGGAATGCGCTGGGACCGACCACCTGTTTAGGCGATCCTCAGATCTTCAGGTGCGTGGGACCTCCTGAGGGGATCCCCTCCAGTTTTTCCTGCAGTGTTTCTGGGGCTTTTGTTTTCTGTGTTTTCAGCTCGGCCCTGACTGCCGTGGTGGGGGTCTGTGTGCAGTCCTGGGGTAAAATGGGGGTCAAGGGGTGAATGGGTTCAGCACTGCAGCCAGAGTTGTCAAACTTATCAAATTTCTAATTTTCTATCGGTTTTGGTGAAGAGAGGTTTCCTGGGAAGCCTGGAATTATGGTTTCTGTGCAATCCGGAATTAAAGTTTCTTGGGAAGCGGAATTAAGGTTCCTAGGATGCTGGAATTTTTCTAGGAGATGGAATTAAAGGTTTTCCTGGGAAACTGTGAATTATGTTTTCCTGGGAAGCTGGAATTAAGGTTTTCCTGGGAAGGCTGGAATTAAGGTTTCCTGGAAGATGGAAATTAAGGTTTACTGGAGTTGGAAATAAATTTTCCTAGGAAGCTGGAATTCCTCAGGAAGCAGAGTTTAGGGCTGAATTTGCCTGAATAATGACAATCTGAATGCTTCAGAGGCCCGATCCTGACATGGAATGAGGCTAGCTGTGCTAACCCAAACTGCAGCAGACGTCTGTCAAAATTACCAAATTTCTGATTTTTGTCAGGGTTTTTGGTGAAGAGAGGTTTCCTGAGAGCTGAATTAAAGTTTCCCTGGGAAGCTGGAATTAGGTTCTTCTGGGAAGTTGGAATTAAGTGTTTCTTTAGGAAGCTGGAATTGATGGTTTTCCTGGGAAGTTGGACAATAATTTTCCTGGGAAGATATGGAATTAAGTTTCATGGGAATCTGGAATTAAGGTTATCTGGAATCTGGGAATAAGGTCTTGGGAAGATGGATTAAAGTTTCTGGGAAGTTGAATCAAGTTTTCCGGAAACTGGAATTAAGGTTCTCTGAGAACTGGAATTATGGTTTCGGGAAGCTGGAATTAAAGTTTTCCTAGGAAGATGGGCTTAAGGTTTCCTGGGAAGCTGGAATTATGTTTTCTGGGCAGCTTGGATTCCTCAAGAAGCAGAGTTTAGGGTGAATTTGCCTGAAATGACAAATTCTGAATGCCTTCAGAGGCTGATCTGCATTTGGAATGAGGGCTCAAGCTGTGCTGACGCCCTGTTTTAAGCAGGATTTTCAGGAACCGCTGAGGACACCCCAGAGCTCTTCGGGGATTTTTTGCAGGGGGGATTTTGAGGATCTGGGATCACCCTCACTTTCTCGCTGTGCTCCACACAGGCTGGTGGCCCGGGAGATGGCCCGGTGCACGCCATCCACGCACGGAGCCCCCAGGCCATCCTGTGGCAGCAAGCTGCCAAATACTCAGCCCTGGTGAAGACAGAGCTCAGCCCCATAAGGTATCCACGCCAGGTAAAGGCAAGAGGGATCCCGCAGCAGGGGCTCTGGGGGCCCCTCGGGGCGCCACCCCCTGCCACCTCGGGCGAAGGTTTCCCAGGCTAAAGCTCTGCGGGGATTTAGGCCTGGTTTGGGCCGTGATCCTCTGAGAGCCCTGGAGCAGCTCCGCCACCTTCCTGCTGCAGTTTTGGGGGGGTTTCGCTTTTGGAGCTCTGGGATGTGTCTGTGCAGATCAGCTGGAAGCAAGCCTCCCACGCTGGAACAATCCTCCTCCTGCCGGGAATTTAAACCTAGAATAAAACCGAGCCTCAGCCTGCTGAGCTGACATTAATCTAGCATTAGCCACACAATTCCATTCCAACTGCAGGGCCGGCAGTGCCGCTTTTTTGGGGAGGCCGGTTTGGCCCGCAGGTGGGAGTTGGGGTGGCTGGAAGGGCTGGGGCGGCAGCGGCAGGAGGGGCGGAGGTGAACGAACCGGGGCAGGGCAATTACATTAACCCGCGGCGGGAGCGGCGCGGGTTTTTTCTGCACGCACGCCGCCGGGCACGCAGACTTTACCCTGCGCCTTCCTGGCCAATTAGGCCATCATTAACGGCTCTTTCTTGTGGAACCTCTCCTGAAGGTTACCAGCCCGGGCTGCCAGAGTCCGCAAACATCCCCGGTGGCATCGCCGGGCGCTCGGGGGGCCAGCGCTGGTGGGTTTGGGGGTGGGGCGTGGGGGTTTTTGGCGATAAGGGATGTGCTGAGGTACCAGGGGTGGCTGCCTGGGTATCAAAACCTTGGTCTCTCCAAAAACAGCCTGTTAGCCGCGCTTCTGTGTCCTTAGTGGGGTCATTTTTAAGGCAAGAGAGGGAAATTCTGCGCGGAGCCCAGGGAAGTGTGGAAGTCAGGCTTGGGTAAAATTTTGTTCGCTGTGACCCCCAGGGAAGTGCTGGAAGCTCAGGGAAACAATACAATTCTCCTTCCTGTGGCCCAGGGGAAGCACTGTAAGCTGGCGGAAATTTGGAAATTTTGGGGGAAATTTGCCCTGAGCCCCAGGGAAGTGCTGGAAGTCAGGGAAACCAAATTTCTCCTCCTGTGGCCAGGGAAGCCCTGTAACTGGGCCGCAAATTCTGGAATTTGGGGAATTTCTGCCCCTCGAGCCCCAGGGAAGCGCTGGAAGTAGGGGACACACAAGTTCTCCTCCTGTGGCCCCAGGGAAAGCACTGTAATGGGGGAAATTCTGGAATTTTTGGGGAATTCTGCTGAGCCCAGGGAAAAAAAAAGCGCTGGAAAGTCAGGCATGGGAAAATTTTGTTCTGTGACCTCAGGTAAGTCGCTGGAAGTTTGGGGAATTCTGCCTGAGGCCCAGGGACAGCGATGGTAAAATCAGGGAGAGCAATTCTGTTCTTGTGGCCCCAGGGAGTGCTGGAAGCCGGGGAAATTCTGGATTTGGGAAATTCTGCCCCTGAGTCCCCAAGGGAAATGCTGGACAATACAGGAAGAGCAATTTCACTCTTGTGGTTCCCAGGGGAAGTGCTGAATACTGGGGAATTTCTGGCCCCAAAACCGCAAGGGAATGCTGGAAGCCGGGAAGAGAAAATTTCACGGCCTGTGCCAGAAAAGAACTGGAACACAGGGGAAATTCTGGAATTTGGGGAAACTCTGCTGAGGCCCAGGGGAAAATGCTGGAAAGCTCATTCTGGCTGAGCCCCATGGGAGTTGCTGGAGACTGGGGGGAAATTCCTGCTCCTGTGACCAGGGAAGTTCGTTCAGAGAGCAGCAGGATGCCACCTGTTCCCCTTTTGGTCCCTGGGCAGCAGCGATGCCACCTGTCCTTTTTGTCCTTCTGCTGCACTGTCCTTTTTGTCCGCAGAGGGCAGCACAATGCACCTGTTCCTTTTGTCCCTGGGGCAGCAGCAGGATGCCCTGTCCCCTTTTGTTCCCCCTCTGCTGCACCGTACCTATTTGTCCTCGGGCAGCAGCCAGCAATGCACCTGTCCTTTTGTCCCTCGGGCAGAGCGCTGCACCTGTCCTTTTGTCGCTCTGCTGCCACCCTGTCCCTTTTGTCCCCCTCGGGCAGGGCAGCAGCGTTGCCACCTGTCGCTTTTGTCCGCCTCTGCAGCTCCCGCGGGACGTGCCGCGGCCCGAGGCGCTGGAGCAGGAGTGGCCTGGATGGAGGGCACGCTGTCGCAGTGGCTCCCCGTGGTGCTTGTGGGCACAACGACCTCCTGTGCAGAACATCATCTACGACAGGACACGAGTCTGTCCCTTCCCTCGGGGTGTCACTGTAACCCCCAAAAGAATGATTCTGTCAGGTGCTTTATTGAAGAGCTCTGGTACAAACCAATCTGACTCCAACATGAGTTTGGATTGAATTCATTTGATAACCCTTATATAATATTAACCGCATATTCTTATGAAACTTATTCTATTGTTCTATTGTACACGTTCATTTCATCCAACATGGATTCTTTGTCCATTTCCATCAACCCAAACATCGTTCTCAATGATTACTTGTTACAATTTAAACAACAATTAATTAAAATTTCATCAATGTTGCATTTAACAATAATTATATCCAAATTACCAATCAATTCGTATGCAATTTAACAATAATTATAGTCCAATTACCATCAATCATATGTTATTAACATATATCGTTTTTATCATCTATATGATAATATGACAGATATAATCATATTTCTAAAGATTATTAATAAACATAAATATATAAACTTTATTAAATATGATTAATATAATGATAATATAAATATACTTTATCTTAAATATCAGTTATACATAATTTCTCAAATAATTATAAGACATTATAAATATAATAAATTTATAAATATGATAAATATAAATTGATAATATAAATATATTTATCTTAAAATATAAATGTTAAATATATCTAAATATTCTAGTAATATTAAATATACTAAATTTTATACATATGTCTAATATATTAATATTTTATATTTATTTAAATATGATGTAATATTTCTAAAATATATAGTAAACTATAATATGCTAAATTTATACATATGATAAATATGAAATATAAATATATTTATATTTATTTAAATGTTTGTTATTTCTAAATATTATAATACATATAAGTATAATACTTTATAAATATGATAATGTATAAAAAAATATACATGAAGATATTTTATATATTTTATTATAATAATTGTATAAATAAGATATATAGATATTATCATGTGAGGAATATATAATTTATCATATCATATAATCCATCTAATTTAGTTCATATCATCTAATTTTTATTCGGGTGCATTTCACACTGATCAGTCAACCTAAATTTTCGAGCCCTACCAAGGCAACAACCTTTCTTCCAATCCCTTGAACATCCACGAATTTTTGGGAACATTTCAATCCCCGGTGCTGTCACCCCATGTCCCAGCCCTAGACAGATTTTTGTCCCGCAGAGCGCGTGCGCTTCATCGACTACAGAGTACACGGGCTACAACTACAGCCTTCGACATCGCAAACCACTCAACGAGTTAGCAGGTGGGCCAGCCGCCGGGGAACCCAGAGTGCCCCCAGCCCCGGCCGCAGGGGTGTTCCGCAGTGGCTGGCAATGGAAGGGAGTTGTCCCAGTGCCATACTTGGGGAATGGGGGTGTCCTGTTATTGGGAATCCCAGTGCATACTGGGAAATGGGGTGTCCTGTTTATTGGGAATTCCAGTCCCATACTGGGAAAATTGGAGTGCTCCTATTAATGGAAATGGGTGTTCTAATACTGGGAATCTCCATGTCCATATTGGGAAATGGGGTGTTCCTGTTATTGGGAATTCCCAGTCATACTGGAAATTCAGTCGCATACGGGAAATGGGGTGTCCTTTTTTGGGATGTGACGAGGGAGTTATTCCAGTCCAAGTTGGGAAATGGGGTGTCTGTTACTGGGAATTCAGGTCCATACTGGGAAATGGGTGGTTCTATTATAGGGAATCAGTCCATACTGGGAATGGGGTTGCTCCTGTTATTGGGAATTCATGTTTCATACTGGGAAATGGGGTTTCCTGTTACTGGAATTCCATGTTCATTACTGGGAAATTGGGTGTCCTAATTACTGGATTCCCAGTCCATATGGCAAATGGGGTGTCGACTTTTTTGGGAATGGAGGATGGGAGTTCTTTCCCAGTCCAGTTGGGAAATGGGGTGTCTGGTTACTGGAATTCCCAGTCCTACTGGGAATTTGGGGTGGGTCCTGTCCACTGGGAATGGAGGAGAGAGTTCATCAATCCATCTGGGAAATGGGTGTCCTGTTTACTGGGAATTCATGTCCGCATACTGGGAAATTGAGTGCTCCCTTATTCTGGGAAATGGGGTGTCCTAATTACTGGCATATCTTTCATGTTCATACTGGGAGGGAACTGGGTGTTCCTGTTTATTGGGAATTCCAATGTCTTCATACTTGTGGAAATTTCGAGGGTGTTTCCTGTTATTATGGGGAGGGAATATTCCGGAATGCTCCCATCACCATAATAACAGCACACCATTTTCATCCTTCCTTCCCCAGTATAGGACTGGGTTCAGTACAGAACCACCCATTTCCAGGTATGGGGACTGGAATTCCCCCAAATAACAGGAACCATTTCCAGTATGAGATCAAATGGAATTGCCCAATTCAAGAGAACCCCATTTCCATATGAAGACAATGAATTCCAGTATAGGGAACCGGCAACTCGGGGGTAGATTTTCCTCTAGTTAAATCTGGCAGCACTCAGAGAGGTAATCCTCCAGTCAGTCCTATATGGACGTACATGGAATGGTGGCAATGGGGTGTTCCTGTTATGTGTGGAATCTCCATGTCTCATACCAACTAGGGAGGCACTAATAGGTGTCCTTTTATTGGAGGAGGGAGTT
>NDFG01000295.1:0-58151 GCA_002167245.1 Sporophila hypoxantha
CAGGATGGGACAGGAGCTGGGGCTGTGTGAGGCTGAGCCCTGAGCCAGCACTCAGCACAGCTCTGTCCTGGAGCTCAGCAGGGCAGGAGCTCAGTGCATCCAGCCCGAGCACACCCTGCCAAGGCTCTGCTCTCACAAATGGAGCCCACGCTGGGCTGGCTGCTCCCTGTGCCAAGAGGCTGCTGATGGGTGACCAGGGCAGTGCTGACGATCTGGTGCTGTCCTGATTTCACCAACCTCCTCCAGTAGTTTATTGATGCCAGAGCAGCTGCTGCCCAGAGGAGAGGTCAGTCTTGCTGCTGGCACAGGGCAGCCACAAAAAGGGATTTCTCTGTGTCACAAGGAGCTGGGCTTTCCTGTGCTGRAGGTTTGGGTTACAGACCAGTTTGTAGAAATGCAGCAAAACCTGTATCCTGTTCTTGAGGCAGAGCCACCAGCAGCAGCTCCAGGAGACCTCATGGAGGAAGGAAGGATGCCCCACCAGCACCATGTCCCCCACATGTCATGTCTGTCGCTATTTATCCTGCTTGAAGTGTCAGCACAGACACTGGTGTAGCACTTAACGTTCTGAACTTGGCCCACAAACTCTGCAGTGACATTAAGCAAATCTGCCTCTTATTGTTATTTATCTGTTTAACGAAGCAGCAGGGACAGCTCCATAATTGAGGTCAAGCTGTGTTGCACTCAAAGTAAAACTCATTGCAAACTCTCTCTGAAGTGTCATCATTTTCAAAAGAAAGCTCCTTCTGAGATTTTACAAGAAAACTTCTTATTTAGGTTAGTACTTTCAGTGGAAATTTCCCTGAAGGGGAAGGCTTTATATCCCAGGATCAAACAAAATAAATCCTCTCAAGTTGTGAAAAATAATGACTAAAAGTGTCTATTAATGCTGAATAAAAATTGCTGGGTTTTTTACTAGCTGTCCTGCTAGCTCTGCAGAGGCAGAGCAGGGGTGGAGGCAGAGAGGGGAGCACGTGTGCTGTGGGCATGTGGAAGCAGAAAGAGTCACTGTTGTGGGCAGAGCTGTGCATGGGGACCCAAGTGAGCTGGGTGAGATGGAGCTGGGCATGGAGGGACACCAGGATCCTGCCAGTCCCACCAGGGAGATCAGGGACACCCTCAGGGAAGGTCAGAGGAGCACTGCAGGATGCAGCACGCTGAGCACAGCTCAGGGGCTGAGGCAGCTCCCACGCCAGGCTGGGGTGGATGCTGGGACCCCCACGGCTGTGGCAGGGCAGTGATGGNCAGGATGGGACAGGAGCTGGGGCTGTGTGAGGCTGAGCCCTGAGCCAGCACTCAGCACAGCTCTGTCCTGGAGCTCAGCAGGGCAGGAGCTCAGTGCATCCAGCCCGAGCACACCCTGCCAAGGCTCTGCTCTCACAAATGGAGCCCACGCTGGGCTGGCTGCTCCCTGTGCCAAGAGGCTGCTGATGGGTGACCAGGGCAGTGCTGACGATCTGGTGCTGTCCTGATTTCACCAACCTCCTCCAGTAGTTTATTGATGCCAGAGCAGCTGCTGCCCAGAGGAGAGGTCAGTCTTGCTGCTGGCACAGGGCAGCCACAAAAAGGGATTTCTCTGTGTCACAAGGAGCTGGGCTTTCCTGTGCTGRAGGTTTGGGTTACAGACCAGTTTGTAGAAATGCAGCAAAACCTGTATCCTGTTCTTGAGGCAGAGCCACCAGCAGCAGCTCCAGGAGACCTCATGGAGGAAGGAAGGATGCCCCACCAGCACCATGTCCCCCACATGTCATGTCTGTCGCTATTTATCCTGCTTGAAGTGTCAGCACAGACACTGGTGTAGCACTTAACGTTCTGAACTTGGCCCACAAACTCTGCAGTGACATTAAGCAAATCTGCCTCTTATTGTTATTTATCTGTTTAACGAAGCAGCAGGGACAGCTCCATAATTGAGGTCAAGCTGTGTTGCACTCAAAGTAAAACTCATTGCAAACTCTCTCTGAAGTGTCATCATTTTCAAAAGAAAGCTCCTTCTGAGATTTTACAAGAAAACTTCTTATTTAGGTTAGTACTTTCAGTGGAAATTTCCCTGAAGGGGAAGGCTTTATATCCCAGGATCAAACAAAATAAATCCTCTCAAGTTGTGAAAAATAATGACTAAAAGTGTCTATTAATGCTGAATAAAAATTGCTGGGTTTTTTACTAGCTGTCCTGCTAGCTCTGCAGAGGCAGAGCAGGGGTGGAGGCAGAGAGGGGAGCACGTGTGCTGTGGGCATGTGGAAGCAGAAAGAGTCACTGTTGTGGGCAGAGCTGTGCATGGGGACCCAAGTGAGCTGGGTGAGATGGAGCTGGGCATGGAGGGACACCAGGATCCTGCCAGTCCCACCAGGGAGATCAGGGACACCCTCAGGGAAGGTCAGAGGAGCACTGCAGGATGCAGCACGCTGAGCACAGCTCAGGGGCTGAGGCAGCTCCCACGCCAGGCTGGGGTGGATGCTGGGACCCCCACGGCTGTGGCAGGGCAGTGATGGCCATGAACTGACACCTGGGGGTCTGGAAGTGAGAGATGGGCATGAACTCAGATGTGGGTTCTGGAAGTGAGAGATGGGGATGATCTCAGATCTGGGTGTCTGGAAGTGAATGATGGGGATGAACTCAGATCTGGGTGTCTGGAAGTGAGTGATGGGGATGAAGTCAGTCACAGCTGGGTGTCTGGAGCTGGCCAGGAGCCCATGGGCAGTGATNCACAGCTGGGTGTCTGGAGCTGGCCAGGAGCCCATGGGCAGTGATGGTGGCCACAGGACAGACTCCCCTCACCGAGCCAGTGGCGAGTGTCCCACACATGAGGGACTGATGGGCATGAACTGACATCTGGGTGTCTGGAAGTGAGAGATGGGGATGAAGTCAGTCACGTCTGGGTGTCTGGAGCTGGCCGGGAGCCCATGGGCAGCAGTGGCAGTGGCCGTGTGGCAGGCTCCTCTTGCCCAGAGAGTGGCGAGTGTCCCACGCACAAGGGACTGATGGGGATGAACCCACAGCTGGGTGTCTGGGAGTGAGAGATGGGCATGAACTCAGATCTGGGTGTCTGGAGCTGGCCAGGAGCCTGCAGGCAGCAGTGGTGGCCACAGGACGGGCTCCCCTCGCCCAGCCAGTGGCGAGTATCACATGCACCAGAGACTGATGGGGATGAACTCACAAAACGGTGTCTGGAAGGGAAGGATGGGCATGAACTCAGATCTGGGTGTCTGGAAGTGAGAGAGGGGCATGAACTCACAACTGGGTATCTGGAGCTGGCCAGGAGCCCGTGGGCAGTGACAGTGGCTGCAGGATGGGCTCCCCTCACCCAGCAAGTGCTGAGTGTCCCACACACCAGGGACTCATGGGCATGAACTCACATCTGTGTGTTTGGAAGTGAGTGATGGGCATGAACTCACATCTGGGTGTCTGGAAGTGGGTGATGGGGATAAAGTCACATCTGGATGCCTGGATGTGGCCAGGAGCCCATGGGCAGTGATGGTGGCCACATGACAGGCTCCCCTTGCCCAGTGAGTGGTCAGTGTCCCACACACCAGGGACTGATGGGGATGAACTCACAACACGGTGTCTGGAAGTGAGAGATGGGCATGAAGTCAGTCACATCTGGATGTCTGGAGCTGGCCAGGAGCCCACAGGCAGTGACAGTGGCTGCAGGATGGGCTCCCCTCGCCCAGCGAGTGGTGAGTGTCCCACGCACCAGGGACTCATGGGGATGAACTCACATCTGTGTGTTTGGAAGTGAGTGATGGACATGAACTGGGGCTCTGGAAGTGAGAGATGGGCATGAACTCACATCTGGGTGTCTGAGCTGGCCAGGAGACCGTGGGCAGTGATGGTGGCCACGGGACAGGCTCCCCTCACTGAGCGAGTGGCGAGCGTCCCAGGCACCGGGGACTGATGGGGATGAACTCAGATCTGGGTGTCTGGAGCTGGCCAGGAGCCCACAGGCAGTGATAGTGGCTGTGTGTTGGGCTCTCCTCACCCAGCCAGTGGTGAGTGTCCCACGCACGGGGCCTGTGGGCTGTCCCTGCCTGGGAGTGACAAGATGAATGGGCTCATTAGCGCAGCTTTCACTGCGCTGCCTGACACGTGCTCTCGCGCTTGTACACAAGRGCCGAGCCCTGGCTGCCGTGCCAGCGCTGATTCATGTGTCAATAAACAGCACAAGGGAAGCGCTTCTCCCTGCCAAAGCAAACAAACAGGATCGTCTTGGTCAGGGCTGCAGCACCCCTGTGAGACCGGTGGCAAGGGGCGCTGTGCTTCCCTGCTCTGCCAATGACCCCAGAGCCACGGGACAGCAGCCCTTGGCAGGTGTAAAAAACGAGAGCAGGCTCCCGGTGCTAAAGTGATTTCAGTATTTATTATAATAAAAGAAAGGCCTGGGTCAGATGCCCTTTTTCATCCTGTTTTTGGTCCCTTTGGATTGTTTTCTTTTTGGATCCTTCATTTGCATGAAGGTTTTAGGCCTTGATTGGCCCATTACAGTTCTGTCCAGGCTGGCTCGTGGTGCACTTTACTGAGGTGTAATTCCTCTTTCTGTAAACTCCCCTTTTAACCCCTTTTACAGTAACCAAACTAACAGTACATGTTATAAACGAGAGCACACTCCTGGTGCTAAAGTGATTTCAGCATTTATTATAATAAAAGAAAGGCCCAAAGCAGGGCACAGGCCGAGCAGGAGCGTTCCCATCGAGGATGGAGCAGCGCCGGCACTGGGGCTGCTCAGCAGCGATGGCCCCGATGTTCCAGGGGAGCAGCACAGCTTCCCTGGGTCAGATGCCCCTTTTTATCCTGTTCTTTGTCCCTCTGGGTTGGTTTCTTTTTGGATCCTTCATTTGCATGAAGGTTTAAGGTGCTTGATTGGCCCATTACAGTTCTGTCCAGGCTGGCTTGTTTCGCTTGGGGATTGGTGCACTTTACTGAGGCGTAATTTCTTATAACTCCCCTTTTAACCCCTTTTACCATAACCAAACTAACAGTACATGTTAAAAACGAGAGCACATTCCTGGTACTAAAGTGATTTCAGCATTTATTATAATAAAAGAAAGGCCCAAAGCAGGGGCCCAGGCCGAGCAGGAGCGTTCCTGTTGAGGATGGAGCACCTGGGACTGCTCAGCAGCAATGGCCCCGATGTTCCAGGGGAGCAGCACASCTTCCCTGGGTCAGATGCCCCTTTTTATCCTGGTTTTTGTCCCTCTGGGTTGTTTTCTATTTGGATCCTTCATTTGCATGAAGGCTTTAGGCCTTGATTGGCCATTACAGTTCTGTCCAGGCTGGCTCGTGGTTCACTTTCCTGAGGTATAATTTCTTATAACTCTCCTTTTAACCTCTTTTACAATATAACAACCAAACTAACAGTACATGCTTAACGATCTATCAGCTATTTTACAACAGTTTCTAACCTATTTTTAACAGCAGGTGTGGGCCCAAAATGTCCCTGCTCCCAGAGGGACAGCACATTCCTCTGCCCCTCAGTGCCAGACACCTTGCAGCCAAAAGTGGAAAGAGATYGGGGAATGCATTGTTTGATGGTAGGTTTATCAATAAAAAGGAATTATTGGCCTGTATCCCTCCTGAAACTTTGATAAAAGTCAAATMATAATTTTGTCTTCTTTCCTTTTTCATTTATTTCTAATTCAGACCTGTGCTGGGATCAGATCAAGAAGGCTTTTAACCTTTCCAGCAGGCCTGGTGGAGGCATGGCCAGGAGCAGGATGGGCAGGAGGAGACTGCCTGGGCTCTCCAGCACTGTGGCAGCCCGAGGACAGGCACTGGCACTGCTGGGAGCCCTGTCCCATGGCCCCTGCAGCTCCAGCCAGCCCTTTCAGCTGCTCAGAAAGTCTGAGAGCCACACATTGATACACATCAGCTGAWAAAATGGCTCAAGATTTGGGTCCTRGCACCTTGAACAAKTCTGAGAGCACAGGTGAGAAGCGCAGAGGTGCTGGGGAGGCACCTGTGAGTGAGGTCAGGGCCTCACTGACAGAGCTCTGCTCCCTTTAACACTTCACCACCCCAAAGCCTGGCCATGCAGACTCTTCCAGATCAAATTCCACCCTGATTTGGTGGAAACAGCTGGATTTGCCAAAGGATAAAGGGAAGTGTTTTCCATTAACACATCTAACACCCCGTCAGAGCAGCTCTGGCTGCACACAAGTGCTAATGAGATTTCACTGTGACACCACAGGAGGAGAGACAGTAATTGGGGCATTTTCTCTTCGTGCCTGGAGRGGCTGAATTAATTGCTGGAATTAATCCTTCTGCAGGAGGCAGAAGCTCTCTGGTGAGGGGAAGCAGGAGGAAATGAGCTGGTTTGGTGTGATTATCACCTGGCTGAGGACAGGTGCAAGCCTAGGTGATAACAAAGGTGCCGTGGGTGGCCCTGCTGGGGARGTGGGGCACTCTGAGCAGCCTCAGCTTGTTCTTTACCTCATTGAAAGCTTCCTGTGMGCCATGCCTGATGTCCTGGGAGCACCTGGGTGGGCAAAGGTGGCCCTGGAGGAGGTGTTGGCCCCRAGGGTGTCCCAACACCACTCATGGTGGGCTTCCCACCCTGACACTGCTGTTGGCACCCCAGGCAGACCCCATGGGTGTGGGATTTCAGCACCTCTGCAGTTCTGACCCCATGGAGCAGCTCTGGCTCCCTCAGGAGAGCTCAGTTCCTAAGAYGCTGCCCCACGGATGTGCTGGAAACCCTTCCCAGAGGATTGCAGCAACAGAGGGAAATATTTCTCATCTTAGCAAATGAGAAAAGGGAAAAATAAGGTGAGTGAATGTTTTATTTAATGGACAATTTAATTGCTGACATCTGTGATAAAAGCTGGGGTTTTTTTCCAAARTGGAATTTGTTTRTATCTCAGGATGAAGCAGGGATGTGGGGGCAAATTCTTTGGAAAGTCCCTTTGAGTCTCATCCAAGGAGGATGGGGAATGAAATGTGGCACATGTTAAACATGTAAATGAGGTACTGATTTACTGATTTATCTGTTTCTCGCATGAGATCTTCCTTGGCTGCATCAAAATTACTGTATTATTTATAAGTCTTAAACATTTAAAATGAGATGTGTGGTTTTAAAACAAAACATCAAAACCTTAATGCAAACCACATTGTTTCAATAAGAAATTAGATTTAAAGAAAGCAAATTCAAAAAGTTTCTGTGCTGGATCAAACCTGCACCTCATGTGGTTCACATCCATGCTGGACCTACTCTGTAGGACTGGGTTCTCTTTGCAATGATTTGCAACAGTGAACTCAAAATAAACAGATCTGGTTTCATTCATGGAATATTTCCTTGTTATTGAAAAGCATCATTTTCTGCACTGCCCCTTGACATTTCRTGGGGAAATCCTGGAGCCTTGTAGCTCACTGGAGGCACCAGGACACCCCAGTGGAGCCAGCAGTGTGATGTGCAGGCAGCTGCTCTCCTGCCAAGGCCTTGGGAGCTGCTGCTTCACTCTCCACGGGCTGTGACAGTCCCTCCAAGGGTACAGAGCCTTCCCCTTGCCCTTGCTGGGGTGCTGAGAAAGGATTCAGAGGCATCTGCAGAGCACCATCACCCTCTGACTGTCCAAAAGCAAGATGAATGTGGTGAGCACTGCCAGCAGCCCCTGCTGTTTGTCACTTGTGAGTGTGGGTTGCTGCTCTGGAGCCAAGCAGAGCTGCACCTGCTGAGGAGATGGAAGGGCTGAGCTGCTCTGGTCACTGATATTATGATTATTGTGATTTTATGATATTATTAGTGTGAATTATGCCTCTGAGCATCGTGAAGCTTCTCCAGAGCTGCACCTGCTGAGGAGATGGAAGGGCTGAAGCTGCTCTGGTCACTGATATTATGATCATTGTGATTTGTGGTATTATTAGTGTGAATTATGCCTCTGAGCATCGTGAAGCTTCTCCAGAGCTGCACCTGCTGAGGAGATGGAAGGGCTGAAGCTGCTCTGGTCACTGATATTATGATTATTGTGATTTATTGTATTATTAGTGTGAATTATGCCTCTGAGCACCATGGAGACCGGGCTTGAGAGCCCAGGCAATTCCAGCTTCTGGCCATTCAATCCAGCTGTGTGCTCTGGTCACTGATATTATGATCATTGTGATTTTATGGTATTATTAGTGTGAATCATGCCTCTGAGCATCATGAAGCTTCTCCAGAGCTGCACCTGCTGAGGAGATGGAAGGGATGAAGCTGCTCTGGTCACTGATATTATGATTATTGTGATTTATTCATGTGAATCCTGCCTCTGAGCATCATAAAGTTTCTCCAGCTTCTGGCCACTCATGCAGCTGTGTGCTCTGAAAACAGGGCAGAAACCCTGATGCTCTCACTCCCTTCAGGGGTCATTGCCCTGGCATGGCACCCCATAAACGTGTCATCAGTGAAACACAAACCACATGACAGTGAACCACAGTCAGTGCTGCACCAGCCTGTCTGCACTTCCTCTGTAATTGCACTGGCAGTGAGGATTACARGGAGGATGGAGGACTCTGGGGCTCCACAGCAAGGGACAAGGCTCACAGGGCAGGGGGATGTGCTGAGGGCCATGCTGTACCTGCTCTGTCACTTCACAGCGCTGATGTTCCCAAAATGTGCAGCTTTCTCCCCACGAGGCTGGGAAAGACTGTTGGGAAGGATGAAAGTTTGACAAGAAAGTATCACAGATATGTGTGCTTAGCAGAAAGATTTTTAAATGTAGAGTCTGATGAAGGAATAGAGATGGAAGCAAGTTTTGATATAGAAGAAAAGAGAGAATTGCTGAGCCAGTCTTACTGGCTAACCAAGGAGGCAAAGGGTGTGTTAGTTAGAAGGGGTTTTTATGGCTTAGAGCAAAGGATAAACCCACCCCAAACAAGAGGATCTTTTTACCAAGCAAAAAGCACAGGCAAACAAGTCAGCAAAGTTGCAAGTAGAAAAAAGGTCTCAGAATTTTCCACTGCAAGAAAACTGAAAACCAACTTCTAGCTTAAACTGTAATGTACTAACTTTGAGTGACTGGAGAACAGTAACATGAATATGGTAATTATAGTAGTTATGATAGGCTATAGATAAAAGTTCAGGTATAGATTGGTTCTGCTGTATGAAGATGCTCAGCAAAGAAAAGTATAGAATGCATTGTAACCAAAAGAAAAGTATAGAATGCATTGTAACCAAAAGAAAAGTATAGAATGCATTGTAACCTAAACTCAGGGTCTCCAGGCCTGCCTGCAGCTGGAGCTGACAGCTGTAGGCACAGCTCTGTCACCCATGACCCTGGACTGCTGTGACCTCTTGGATGGAATAAACTGCATTTTGGAGAGCAGCCTGGAGTCCCACATCTCTCATTTAGGCTCTTACAAAGGGCCAGCACCCCCTGAGCAGGACAGACCCCTTGCCCAAAGCCAGACCTGGGGCTGGCAGAGGCAGAGAGAGCCTGGCATGGAGCTGTCCTGCACTGGTGTGAGCAGAGAGCAGGGGCTGTGGGGCTGTCCCACTGCTGGGGTGTAGCTGTGTTCACAGGGGTCCCAGGATGAGGGAAGAGTTGAGAATCTTGACTCCATGTTTCAGAAAGCTGATTTATTATTTTATGATATGTATTATATTAAAATAAAATTATATATTAAAACTATACTAAAGAATAGGAGAAAGGATTTCATCAGAAAGCTTGAAAGGAATGGAAAGGAATGATTATAAAATCTTGTGACAGACCAGAGAGTCTGAGCCAGCTGGACTGTGACTGGCCATTAATTAAAAACAACCACATGAGACCAGTCAAAAATGCACCTGTTGCATTCCACAGCAGTGGATAATTATTGTTTACATTTTGTTTCTGAGGCCTCTCAGCTTCTCAGGAGAAAAGATCCTAGCAAAAGGATTTTTCATAAAACACGTCCGTGACACTGGGGAGCCAACAACGAGACAAAAACCACCCCACCAATGTGGAGCAGGGCAGGAGGCAAGCTGTGGCTCTCTGTGCCACCAGATCCCAGATGTCACTGCCTATTGTCATCCTGGCTCCTTTGTCAGCCTCTGCCCAGTGCTCCTGATGGGCTTTTCTCATTTGTGGTGTTTGTCACAATGAGTCAGCATTASCCTCTGCAGCTCACCCCTCCATCCTGCCCAGCACTGGGGAAGCTGGAATCTTACTGGAGGACAGGAAGCATTTGCTAACACCACATTTAATGCACATTTTTCTGAGAGCAATGGAGGAGCTTAAGGGGGAAAGCATGAACTGCAGGAATTGCTCATTTTGTTTCCTGTGGTTTCATAATTTTGTTGCTTACCAGTTTTACATTTCAAAAAGCTTGTGGTTTCCCTACAGCCCTCGCTGAGGGGAGGACACAGTAGCATTCTGAGCTGACATGAGATCACAAATAAAAATAATATGATGGCAACTGGCTTTCTGGGCTATGTGAGGAAGAAACACAGCCCCTCTCTGGCTGTGTGTGGRCAGGTGAGGCAGCAAAGCAGAGCCCCAGCAGGTCAGCTGGACTCTGGGGGGATGCTGTGGGTGTTTCCATGCAGGGGCACACAGCCCATCACTGCTGGCAGAGCACACACAGCAATGGGYCACAGCAGCACAGGASAGGGGCASAGGGTGCCTGTCRTCCCCTCTTTGGGCAGGTTTCTGTCTCACTGGGGCCAGTGCAGAGGCCCCAGTGGATAATGGAATAGGCAAGTTGTCACTGATATTCAAATTGAYYCTTCCCAGAAAATAAATATAGTAAGAAATCTCATGATAGATACATTAATAAGTGTGTATACACAGTACATGTACCAAATCCTTGTATCTTAATCAATAAATACATACATCACATTTTCCTTAACTGTTGTAAGCTTGAYTGGGTTCTTGAGTGGGTGTGGGTGCTGCTCACTCCTGGTCTGGCCCACTCCCATGGCTTGGAACTTGATCTCTGCTATAACCCAGGGAGAGATTTGTCCTGTTCAGCTGATGGKCAGTCCAGGGATGTCAGCAGGGCAGCCCTGCTGCCTGGGCTGGCCTTGGCTCAGGTGTGGAGCTGAGCCCCAGCCCCAGGCCTCGTGCAGGAGCAGTGCTGGCACACATGGAAACGAGTCCCCAAGTGCCTCTGGAGTGATGCACAGATCACAGGGGCTGCACACAGTGATGGCTGTGAACATCCCCTCTGCAGACTGCCGAGGAGTCAGCTTGTGTTTACTGAAAGTAAACTTTCAGAGGTAAAGAGAAGCCTATTGGTGAGAAAAATAGTTTTGTGAGCTCAGAATTTATAGCCTGCCTCCATAAAGCTGTCCAGAATCTGTGGATCTTTCCTTCAGATACTCATGTTAAAATAATTTTCATTCTGTTAAATGAAAAGTGCTTTAAGTTTGGCAGGGTTGTGCTGCTCATGCTCTCACCACTTCATAAATAATACTTTATAATAACAGCTCAGAATAAAACAAAAAAAAAGGGAAGGGGGGGGGCAAGGTCTGTGCAGAGCTCTCCTTGTCAGCTGTAAATACCTCTCGTCATGATGTCAGCTCTGACAGAGGATCTGCCCAAATCACTTCCACATGTGCAGCCAGGGGCTGGGCTTTACCTGGACTTTCCACTCAGTGAGTAATGTGGCTCGCAGTCCTGGCAGCACTCACAGGACTCAGGGCTGCAGACTCCTCTCTGCTTTCCTGTGAACCAGTTGCTAATATTGGACAGTGCAATTTCATCAAATTCTATTTCCCCCGAAACTTTTTCATCCGCTACATAAAAATCACTTCACACTTTCCTGAATGTCTCCCATACGATTTAATTCAAAACACTCAGCCACAGGAGCAGGAGAAGGATGAGCACTCCTCATCCAGACAGAAACCAGAGCCCTGTCAGGCTGCAGTGAGACAGCCTGGATGCTGGGAAGGCACTGAAGTGAGTGTCAAGAAACAAACTTCTTGCAGCACAAGATACATCCAACTGTTTGAGGCTTGCTGCAGCATTGCAAAATGGGCTCTGTGGCCTGAGACACCCTCCTTGTGCCCTGCAGAGTGCCAGCAGGGCTAGGGGCAAGCAGAGAGGGCTGGGGTGCCCTGCCCAATTCATCTAGTAGGAGAGGCAGTGTTTGGAGAGAGGAGGGGCCTGGCAGATGGTCAGGGATGAACCTGGAACACCACAAATTCTACTGTCCCCTCACAATGGTCAGGGATGAACCTGGAGCACCACAACCTCTACTGTCCCCTCACAAAGGGCTGGGGTGCCCAGTCCTGCCCAAGTCACCTGGCAGGAGAGGCAGTTTTGGAGCAAGGAGGGGCTTGGCAGATGGTCAGGGATGAACCTGGAACATCACAGCCTCTACTGTCCCCTCACAAAGGGCTGGGGTCCCCAGTCCTGCCCAAGTCACCTGGCAGGACAGGCAGTGTTTGGAGCAAGGAAGGGCTGGGCAGATGGTCAGGGATGAACCTGGAGCACCACAGCCTCTACTGTGCCCCCATAGCCATCCCACTCTGTGCTCCCACTGGTCATCCCAGGAACCATACAAAAATATAAACTAAAATAAAATATAAAGTAAAATAAAATAAAATAAATCCCAAAACCCGTAAAATAATACTTTTAATGAYCCTTAAAAATTGTTTACCAGCCCTTGAAGGGGCGGAATTAATGGGATCTGCTCAGCCATGGCCTGGGTGTGTCAGAGCCCGGGCAGAGATGTGTCCTGGCCCCTCAGAGCAGCCAGGGCATGGAGCACAACCCCCCTCAAAGAGCTTTTCCTCCCCTCATGGCTCTGCACCCAAGATTCCAATCACCCTGCTCTGGGAAGTGGTCTGGGGATGCAGCTCATAGGAAAAGCTCAATAAATTCGAGTCCCTCCAGCAGGAGGACATGGCCACATGTGGCAGATGTCAGTCACATCCCCTTTGTCTGTCTGTCGGGACTCAGCAAGCACAGCTCAGGGAGCAGAGCAGGCACAAGTGAGGTTTTTTTTTTTGGCCAAAAACCTTGAGAGCTGTGCCTGTGATAACCCCTGGCCAACATCACTGCAGAGAAGTGTTTCTAGAAACGCTTCTTGTGTTTGGCTCTGTTAAAAATAYGTTAGAAACTATTGTAAAATAGTTGGTAATTGTTAAGCATGTACTATTAATTTGGTTATGGTAAAAGGGGTTAAAAGGGGAGTTATAAGAAATAAGGTACTCCACATACCATAATGTCACTATAGGACATGAAATAACATGACARGCTGCTCTTTCAAGGTAAAAGAGAGTTTTTTAATTTCTGACTCCAACATGTATAGATTTCCAAAAGTGACAGTGGATTGCAGGGTGACAGTGCCACCTCTCCAATGGCACTGGACAAACCAACAGRCCATCAAATTTCTCTTCCTCCATAAAATAATGCAAAACAATAAGTTATTTAAATTAGGTGTGTGKGAAAGTTWGTTATAAGAATGTAAACATCAGAAGGCTTAGAAAAACTTAAAAAATCAGGGCAACACCATAACACACCTAAGTGCATCACCCCCAAGTGAAACCAGCCTGGACAGAACTGTAATGGACCAATCAAGCACCTTAAACCTTCATGCAAATGAAAGATCCAAAAAGAAACCAATCCAGAGGGACAAAGAYCAGGATAAAAAGGGGCATCTGACCCAGGGAAGGTGTGCTGCTCCCCTGGAACATGGGAGCCATCGCTGCAGCATCCTCAATGGGAACGCTCCTGCTCGGCCCGGGCCCCTGCTTTGGGCCTTTCTTTTATTATAATAAATGCTGAAATCACTTTAGTACCAGGAGTCTGGTCCTGTTTTTAACATGTACTGTTAGTTTGGTTATGGTAAAGGGGGTTAAAAGGGGAGTTATAAGAAATAAGGTACTCAAAGTACCATAACACACCTCAGTAAAGTGCACCACGAGCCAGCCTGGGCAGGGCTCTAATGGGTCAATCAAAGCCTAAAACCTTCATGCAAATGAAGGATCCAAAAAGAAACCAATCCAGAGGGACAAAAACCAGGATAAAAAGGGGCATCTGACCCAGGGAAGCTGTGCTGCTCCCCTGGAACATCGGGGCCATCGCTGCTGAGCAGCCCCAGCGCCGGCGCTGCTCCATCCTCGACGGGAACGCTCCTGCTCGGCCCGGGCCCCTGCTTTAGGCCTTTCTTTTATTGTAATAAATGCTGAAATCACTTCAGTACCAGGAGCCTGCTCTCATTTTTAACATGTACTGTTAGTTTAGGTTATGGCAAAAGGGGTTAAAAGGGGAGTTATAAGAAATTACACCTCAGTAAAGTGCACCAATCCCCAAGCGAAACGAGTCAGCCTGGACAGAACTATAATGGGCCAACCTAGCACCTTAGACCATCATGCAAATGAAGGATCCAAAAAGAAACCGATCCAAACTGACAAAAAACAGGATAAAAAGGGGCATCTGACCCAGGGAAGGCATCGGGGCCATTGCTGCTGAGCAGCCCCAGCGCCGGCGAGGCTCCATCCTCAATGGGAACACTCCTGCTCAGGCCCCCTTGCCTTAGGCCTTTATTTAATTATAATAAATGCTGAAATCACTTTAGTACTGGGAGTCTGGTCCTGTTTTCTAACAGTCTGGAAGCACCACGAGCTCTGAGCCCGTGGGGAGCTGCTGTTCCTGAGCCCTCCGAGGCACTGCGGGTGCTCCAGGCATTCCTAGGGGAGATTCCTAAATTGGGACAAGGACATCCCAGCCTGGCCAAGGCTCCCTCATCCAGCCCTGGCCCCAGCTTTTGTGTTAGTGGGAGGGAAATCTCCGAGGATTTGGCTCGAAGCAGACAATGATGCCATGAGCAGAGTTTTTCTCAGTGCCAATGAGTCTAACCTAATAAAAGGGGGAAATTTCCACTGACCGCAGGGGAGCGGGATGGTTGAGACGGAAAAAAGAGGTGGAAAATTATTTATGACAGTGTAATTGCATTTGAGACAACTTGTATCCAGKCAAGATTCCACAAGAAATTTAGGAAAGAACAACTTTAGGTCAATCTGATTTTTTTTTTGTCCTGTGTYTAGGGGGGGTGGAAACTTCCCTTTTGAAAATTGGACTCTGCAACCATATAAGGACTCYTAATCAAAATTAATGTGGAAAATAYATTGCTGGCTGGCATCCCTGTCAGTGATGGACACTCTCTGCAACTCTGCTGCCCTGGGACAGCAGCACGTCCCAGCGTGCCCAGCCCTGCCAAGCTGGCATCTTCCCCTGGTTCCCTTAAAATRGGGTTTTATTGTGCCCAGGGCTGCAGGGAGGAACAAAAGGATGCCAGAGCTGTGGGCAGGGTGGCAGTGGCGAGGCAAGGAGGGGTCTGCTCACACCCTGCTCACACCCTGGCTGAAGGCTGCACTCCACACTCTGCTCCTGGCCATGCCTCATCCTCAGGGGCCCCCAGTCCCTCTCTGGGGTCACTTCTGCAGCAGTGGGGTTTTGTAGCCCAGCAGACACTGAGTCACTCTCTCTGTGGCCTCCTGGAGCTCYTGGCACCAGCAGCTGCTCCCTGGCRAGCACAAGGGCTCAAAGCTTGAGTAAATGATGAGTATGGGCTGCCCTGGGGCTCCTGGGCATCACATTTCCAAGCTTTCCTCTGCCACCAAGGTAACCAGAAAAACTTCATCTTTTAATACAGGTGAGACTTAATGAACTGCAAGAGCCTCTGGAGTCCAGAAGTTGAGGATTTCAGAAATCCCACCAGTTCCTGAAAAAAAAAAAAAAACAAAAAAACCAGCATCATTTTTACAGCCAGAGCTGTTTGCTCTCTTCAGCAGAAACCTGGGCTGCAGAGGAGTCCTCTGTGCCAGCAGGGCACTGAGAGGGCTCCAGAGCTGTTGCCTCTGCACAGAGGGATTCCTAAGTTTTAACCTGGCTTTGTAGTGAATGTGCTGCTAATTCCAGTGGTAATTTTATTATGTGTCATTTCCCTCCATTATTTGGTTCAAAAGATGAAGACTAAACGTAGATTTTTAAATTATCCAGATTTCAGATCTTGCCTCTGGGAAAACTTCAATCTCATCTTTTGTTTTCATTTCTGGATTTTTGCAGGTCTGCAAATGTGTTTGTTTTAATAATGCAGCTGCAGGACAGATTAAAAAAATCAAGCATTGCTGGCATTTAATATCTCTAATCCAGCAGTAAGACAAGTCTGCCGATGGTTTACTTAATGTTCAACAGCCTTTTCTGATTAAGCAAAAGGTTTGAAGTGATTATAGTTTATTTACAACAAAAGTGGACTTAAATGAGAGTTAATTCCTCCCCCTCCTCCCTCATTGGGCCGGGTGCCAGCCACCATGTGTCTGCTTCTCTCCCTCCTCAAGAGCATCCACAGAAGCCACGGCAGATGTTCCCATCAGGCTCTCCAAGAAGAGAGGTTCCAAGAAAAGGTTCTCCTGCAGGAATGGAGGTGCCCCTGGGGCCCCAGCTCAGCCTGGCTCTGTCTCAGGTGGAGCTTTGCTGGTTTCCCTYTAGAAGGTCCAGCATTTCTTCAGCTGATATTGCATGAAAAAAAATTTAATTTCAAGCACCAAGAAGTTTTATTTTCCTTARTGTTAATCAAATAAGCTTGAAAAGCAAGGGGTCCGTGGGATGAGCAGTGGCAGCAGCTCCTGGAGCTGGAATGTCATGTCCCACCATGGCCCAGTAACCCAGAGAGATGGCAAGGGGAAAAAAAGAAGGAGCAGGTGAGTGCTGGAAAAGAGGAGGCAAAATTCACTCCCAAGAGATGCACAAGCTAAYGGGATTAAAAAAAATATTAAGTGGATTTTGGTTTGTTTTCTGGACAAATTATGTCCAAGAGAAACTTGTGAATGGGTTTGTTTGTTTTCAGTAGACATCAACATTTGCCATTGTATAAAACAGCTGGGGGGGCAGCAGCAAGGGCTCTTCCCAATGACTCACCTGGGWCTCCCTGACACTGCCAGGTCCTGGCTCCACCTGCAACATCTGCCACAGGTGRAAGGCACGGCTGGGGGCTGTGACAAGGGCATTATTTCATTATTTGGACACTGATGGCCCTTGCTGGGCACAGAGTGCTGGCACCTGCTGATGGCAGGGCTGGGGCTCACTGGAGCAGACCCCTCCCAGCCAGGAACRCCCTTCCAAAAGTGTCTCCTCCCTGGTGGGTGAGTGCATTTTCATGTTGTGTCTCAGGTTTTCTGTAGTTGAAATGGCTCCTGAGGTATTAGAAAATCTCTTTTTTCTCCCAGCCCCACAACCGAAGAAGTCGAGATGCGTCAGTTCTGCTTTTCAAGGTTGTTTATTTTTCCTTATCTATGATATTCTCTCTCTGACCTGCTGAGATCTGTCTGGCAGGTCAGTTTGTGGCACAGTCCCTGCCCTTGGGGTGGTGTTAACTTTTTATACTAAAACCTACTTGTACTTTATTTACAATAATTTTCCAATACCTATCACCTATGTTAGACAGTCTGTCTCTACTCTAAACCAACCCAGAAGTGTCACCATCACAGCAGAAGATGGAGGACAAGAAGAAGAAAGACAAGACACACCCAGATCCCCCCATCTTGTCTCTTGAACCCCCATTCTAAATCCCCAAAATTCTACTTTTTCACCCTGTGACAAATTCACTGTCATTCTACTCAAACTCTTGTGGCTTGTAAATCCTCAGACAAAGTTGGTAATTGTTTCCATGGGCTAAAATCAAAGGCACAGGTGTTTGTGACTCCGTGCCAAGGTCTCTGAGCCCCTTGCCAGGGTCTGGAGTCACCCAGGGCAGCCAGAGGAATGTCCTGGGTRCTGACAGTTGGGAACCTGAGAAGTCTCAGACCTGCCTCAGTACCTGCAGAGAGTGAGGGATGAGGTGGGGACARGGGGACAGAAGCTCCCTGATGTCCCAGGGCCAAGAGTCTCTGTCTGAAGCCCCTGTAGAACACTCTGTGCACGGAGATCCCATTTGTCACTTTGGTGCCATCCCTTCCCTGTCAATTGGAAGCAATTTTTCTATAAAAATGTAAAAGTGCTTCCCCAACTGAGGCGTCCAGGCTCAGCGCCGGGGTCAGCAGGGCGTTGCCTGGGGGGGATTTGGCATTTCCCAGCAGCTCAGGGGACACAAAGAAGCCCCAGGGCCAGCACCAGGCACTGGCCCTGTCCCTACCTACCCCATCAATGGAGGGCCTGGCTCTCACCGGCAGGGAGTGCGAGGAAGAAAGACACAAAGGCTTCAGGGAGTGAATAAACTCAATTAGATCGCTGTAATTGCAACAAGAATTAGTGTGGGGGTCGGGCACATGTGCAGGCACAGAGCAGTAATTAAAAGTGCCATGTTTGCCATGCTGGGGAGGAGGCCTGCTGGGTCCCAGCAGTGCCCTTTGAAAAGCTCCATGATGGAGCTTCGAGCCTGGATAAATACAAATGTCAGTGCCTCGCAGCCTGTGGGGGGACTCTCAATCCACAGCTCAGTGGGAGAATCCCCTGCTTTACATTCCCATCACTTGGGCTAATTTCAGAGTCAGGCTTTGATGTGCTTTGGGGAGCCCTGTGTGCTACACACTTTCCCAGCGAGGCATCCTCTCCCTTTCTCAAATGCTTTATTAATTTTCTCCTGTGGTTTTTTTCATCCTCCCTTTCTCTTGGGCCTGCCTGCGAGTTCTCTTTTGTGTTCACCCAGCAGGGTCCATAGCGGAGAATTTATATCATTCTGAAATATATATAAAGAAAGGATAAAAGAGGAGATGGGGGAACCTGCAGAGACCAGAGCAACAATCTGTCCTGGGAGCAAGGGTCCCCTTCCTGTGGCTCCATGTGGCCCCAGCACTGATGGCACCAATTTCCCAGCTGCATCTGGAGCTGTGCCTCCCCACCCCTGCCATCAGCAAGGGGACAAGGACAATTGATCCCCCCAAGAACAGCAAAGGTGGCAGTGGGCTGGTGAGCTGTGCAGGGGGAGGGATGGAGCAGCTGCTCAGGGTTCCTCTGGGTCACCTGCCCACAGGCCTTGAGAAGGGCAGTGATGCCACCAGTGTGGGCACAGCACCTGTCAGGCACTGTGACACGCAGCTGGTGGCACTGCCGTGGCACAGGGAGCTCCTGGCACTGCCAGCAGCATCCCCACAGCCCTCAGTCCCCTCCCCAGGGCACTGGCTGTGCCCAGCACAGGGCCCTGCCCACGCTGCTGTGGAACCTGGAGGTTCCCTTGCCCCTGCACATCCCACCAGGAGCAGCCAGCACCCACTGGGGGCTGCAGCTGGGGTTTGGGAGCACTGCTGCAGGGGAGTGTGTTGGGGTGTGATTTCAGGGTTTCCCCCAGAACCTCGGGTCCCTCCCCTGATAATTCCCTCCCAGGTGTGTCAGTCCCCTCTCCTTTCCCCTCCCAGCACTGTCTGTCAATCCTGGAATTCCAGAAGGGCATCGAGTGATTGGCAGATTCAAAGGATGCTCTCTACCACCTGGGGGGCATTGGGCCATCCAGGTGTCCTTGTCCCTTTGTCCCTCCTTCCTGTCCCTGCTTGGTGGCTCCCTGCCCCTTCCCTGCCCCTCTCCCCGGGGTTCAAAGGAGCAGCAGCCACGGGCTCAGGGAGTTCTGTTGGAGCTGGTGCTGCATTCAGAGGCCTGTGGGCCAGAATAAAGCTCTGGATCAAACCCTCCATCAGAACCGACTCCTTTCCTTCACCATCGCCTTAAAGCTTCTCTGGCAGAGGGAAACCTGAGGAGCAGCCCCTGTTATGGGGGGAAGCTCCATCCCAGCACCACCAGAGCTCCTGCAGGCCTGGACTTGTCTGCAGTGCCCAGCTGAGCACCCAGCCAGCCAAAAGTGTCTGTGGGGTGAAACACCACACACCCAGCCAGCCCAAAGTGTCTGTGGGGTGAAAAACACCACACACCCCAGCCAGCCCAAAGTGTCTGTGGGGTGAAACACCACACACACCAGCCAGCCAAAAGTGTCTGTGGGGTGAAAACACCACACACCCAGCCAGCCAAAAGTGTCTGTGGGGTGAAACACCACACACCAGCCAGCCAAAAGTGTCTGTGGGGTGAAACACCACACACCCAGCCAGCCAAAAGTGTCTGTGGGTGAAACACCACACACCCAGCCAGCCAAAAGTGTCTGTGGGGTGAAACACCACACCCAGCCAGCCAAAAGTGTCTCTGGGGTGAAACACCACACACCCAGCCAGCCAAAAGTGTCTGTGGGGTGAAACACCACAGTTGCCACTATTTGGTTCAGCAGCAGGGCCAGACAAGCTCAGGCACGTCCTGTCCCAATATTGGTAATAATTCCAATGTAGAGGTGCAGCCTCCCCTTCCTATCCCTCCATGAAACTCCCCTGCCCCATGGCCCTGCCCTCCCTGTCCCTCCCAGCCCGGGATGCTGAGGGGTGACAGTGACACCCGCCTGGCTCCAACTGCCCAGCTCTCTGAGGCATCCAGCTCCCTTCCTGTTTTGTATTATCAACTGGATTTGGCATGGAGGGGATCCTCTCCCCACATCCCGTTGGCACAAAAAAGGCTCAAAAACCAGCAAAACCATTGTTTGTGCTRGAAGGGTGGGGACCAGGGTGAGGAGAACAGCATGTTTAGAGCCCAGAGCTAGGAACCATAAGAGCATCTGGAACAGTTCGTGGGACAGAGGCGTTACAATTAAATCAAAATGGGCAATTACAGAACCATTCCCRGGCTCTGACACACACAAGAGCAGCTTCAGCACATGCCTGAGCACYCAGTTAGAGGGGATTCCTCTCCTACAGGCCCAGAATAAATGGAGTTTTCATCAGGAAAGGCTGAGGTTGGTGRGACTTCCACGCATGGAGCAGAGGAGCACGGCTGCCCTTTGCCAGAGGCATCTCCCACTGGAGGCAATGAGTGACTCCAGTGAAAGGAGCCACATTCCTGGGGACCAGAGCATGACAGTGGCTCCCACTGGCCACAGGCCACTGCTCCCCACACACACTGGGGAGACTCTGGCACCTGCCAAGKTCCCCAGCCCCTTCCAGGGCACAGGATGTTCAACCTTGGCTGTCAGTCTGCWGKTGGAATGGAGATTCTGAGCCAGCTTTCTCTTTTAARAAGTCCCCAAGGAGCATTTTTGCCCTGTCCCTCCAGTTCCTGCTGTTTGCAGGGATCTGGCAGGGCTGGACAGCGCAGCATTTGCAGATACACAAGTCCTGCAGGAAAAAAATCCTACTGTTCAAGGACCTCAGCCCCAGCCCCTGAAATGTGCTGTTTTCATTAAAGCAGTGAAATCGGATTTCAAACAAGCCAGGCTTGGACAGTGGCCCTTGATTTGGGCCTGAGGAACAAGATCCAGAAGCAAAACAAAGGCAGTTTCCACAATGGTTGAAGGGAAAGGGAACCGGTCCAATTGCAAAACTTGGATCCTGGCATGGAGGGAGTCTTTGTGTGCGAGACCTGTGGCAATGGATGGCAGTGACTTTGGGAAATTCAATACTCCCCCAGCTCATAAACAGAAAACAAGGAAAATAAACTTGGGCAGAATGGGAGGAAGCAGAGAGCCAATTTCTGCTGGGCTGGAAAAGAGCCTGGCTGTCCCTGCATGAGGGTCCTGGGCTCCATGGCTGTGCCAGGGCCACTGGGCTGGGCAGCTGYAGGAGGAGCAGCCACCCCTCTGCCATGGACATGGCTGGGAGGAGAGGCCACAGGGACCCAGGGCAGGGGTGGCATGGCAGGAGCAGGGGTGGTGGCAGTGCCAGTGCCACCACAGCTCAGCTCGGGCACAGGGCAGGGGACAGCAGCAGATTGCCTTGTGCCTTTCCTTCTGAAAGCTGGAAACCTGTTCCCTTGGCCCACAGAGGAGACAGGAGTGGGAGACCACAGGAAAGGAAAAGGGAAAGAAGAAATAAAAAAGCAAGGAAAGGAAAGAAAGGAAAGGAAAAGGAAAGGAAAGGAAAGGAAAGGAAAGGAAGGAAAAGGAAAGGAAGGAAAGGAAAGGAAGAAAGGAAAGGAAAGGAAAGAAGGAAAAAGGAAAGGAAAGGAAAGGAAAGGAAAGGAAAGGAAAAGGAAAGGAAAGGAAAGGAAAGGAAAGGAAAGGAAAGGAAAGGAAAGGAAAGGAAAGGAAGGAAAGGGAAAGGAAAGGAAAGGAAAGGAAAGGGAAAGGAAAGGAAAGGAAAGGAAAGGAAAGGAAGGAAAGGAAAAGGAAAGGAAAAGGAAAGGAAAGGAAAGGAAAGGAAAAGGAAGGGAAAGGAAAGGAAAGGAAAGGAAAGGAAAGGAAAGGAAGAAAGGAAAGGAAAAGGAAAGGAAAGAAAGGAAAGGAAAAGGAAAGAAAGGAAAGGGAAGGAAAGGAAAGAAAGGAAAAGGAAAGGAAAGGAAAGGAAAGGAAAAGAAAGGAAAGGAAGGAAGAAAGGGAAAGTTTCTCTGGCAGCCTCCTCCCAGGCACACGCTGGTGCGTTGGTTGGTGCCACTGGATCCCTCCTGCAAACCCTCTGCTTGTGCCGCCTCCTGGGGCAGTTCTGGGTCCTGGCAGTGCCACCTCCTCCTGGGAGCTGTGCACAGAGCCTGGGTGGGGAAGCAGAGCCCTTAAAGCTCTGCCCATCACTGCTGAGAGGCAGAGGGGCAGCCCCACAGCAGGCATGGATGTGATGGCTGAGGGTGCAATGAGGGGAGAGAAGGGCTGGGATGAGGGCAGCACTTAAAGGTTCAGTGGAAGAAATTGCTTTTGAAAAAAGRTTTTGAGAAGCAGAGCTGATGACTCCACATGGCCTCAAATCCMCTGCCAAGTGATGCCAGTTCTTGTTCAAAAACCCAAGAGCTAACTCTTAGCCACAGGCAACAGGAACCAGTATTTAGGCCATTTATGGGCCACAGAAGATCAGTGGAGATATGAAATCTGTGGATTCACTGAATTCCCTCAGTACCACAGCTCCACATTTGCAATTACAGATTCATGGGGCTCAGCATCCAGCCTTGCCACCAAGCACTGCCTGGAACCCTTCTGCAGCCCCAGAGCCAAGCTGGCTGCCCCCACCAGCCTTAGGTGCACCCCAGGGGGACAGCAAGACACAAAAGGTTCACCAAAATCTGGCATGGGGACACCTGAGTGTCCCAAGTCACCCAGCCAGCTCCACAGGAGCAGTGTGTGTGTGTGAGTGCAGGAAAACCTATGGAATTTCTATGATAAATTGCCTTTCTTTTGGCTCAGGAAGAGAAGCAGCATCATCCCCCTCAATTTGGGCAATTATCCGTGGTTATTTCAAGTTTTAAACCCCTGGCTCATAACAGAAGAGCAGCCAAGAGTGGAGCAGGATGGCTGAGCTGTGTGTGCTGGGTCCAGAGCAGGGAAACAGGGCTGGGCAGTGCCAGCAGTGCTGCCCCAGACCCCACCCTGCCCCTGCTGTGCCTGCAGCACCAGGGCCAAGGGCCAGGAYCTGCCCAGCCCAGGCTCTGACTGTCCCTGCCATGAAAAAGGCTTTGCCTGCACAAACAAGCACAAACCAGACTAAAGAAATCCAAGCCAGCCACCTACTGCTGCTCCTTGGAAATTCAGAGCAGTGGCGTGCCTGACCTTCCTTTCTGACACAGAATCACATGAGAAATGCTAGAGATAAAATACACTGGATATTTTGTTGGAGGAAAAAAAAAAAAGATCATAAATCAGCACGAGAAGCACATTTGAATTTTAGAGGAATATGTCAGATACACTGTCCAGCCATTAAATTTCACAGGTTCAGTTTAAGAACTTCAGGAGATTGCTGGCATTGCCTGAAAGGGAGAAGAAAATTATAAACACGTGCTGGGGGCTCTGAGTGAGACACAAAAATCCGAGGGTAATCCTTATTGCTATCCAAGATATTACCAAATAGGCACAATAAGGAATTCCATTCACCTGCCTGGAGAATGGCTGACCATAACCTCTAATGCCAGCAAGATTAAAGACATTTTTAAGAAATGGGAATGGCTCAGGTGTTTGCTCTGGCCCTTCCCAGCTGATCTCCTGAGTGCCACTAGTCTGCACTGTTGCAGAGCCCATGCACCGAGCTCGGTGCCCTGCTGTGCCCTGGCAGGAGCCCGGGGTGCTGCTGGGCTGGCTGCCCACCCCAGGGCCTGCAGACACGGGGGGCAGCACAGCCCATCCCAACAGGGACCATCCCTTGGTGTGGGGGCTTTGGGAGGGCACAGGAGCAGGTGCTGTGRAGCAMTCACATTGTCTGAAAAATCCCTTRYCCCAGGYTTTRTCTCCTGGGAAGCTGAGAAGCCTCAGAYAAAAAGAAAACAATTCTTARCTCATTTGCTTCTCCTGRGTTGTGCTKGTGTGGAATGTGTTTGGAGATTGTTTACCCACAGGTGATTGTTTRGTTGGTTTCTGGCYTGAGTTATTTTGACAATCAATGCTGTTCTCTGTAACAGAATTAGCTTGACTRGCTCAGCTTTGGTCTCTGTCAGTGTCTGAGCTCTCAGGGGTGAAAGGAGGGCTCTGAGCTCCTTAGCACCTGCTGAGCTCAACCAGAGTCATCCTCAGGAYGAAGGCAAATYRYGCATTCACATTCCCTGAAAAAAKCCCTTAGCCCAGGATTGRTCTCCTGGGAAGCTGAGAYGCCTCAGAGAAAAAGGAAAACAATTCTTKTCTCATTTGCTTCTCCTGTGTTGTGCTCATGTGGAATGTGTTTGGAGATTGTTTACCCACAMYTGATTGTTTCATTSGYTTCTGCTGTGAGTTGTTTTSYCTCTTTGGCCAATCAGGGCCAAGCTGTGTCAGACTCTGYKAAGAGTCASGAGTTTTCATTARTATKTTTTTAACCRGTAAGTYTRCTTTCTGTATTCTTTAGTATAGTTTAGTATAYTATTCTTTAATATAATATAGTATCATAAAARAATAAATTYGCCTTCTSAGAACATGGAGTCAGATTCATCATTCCTTCCTTCATCAGGGCACCCCACAAATACAATAATGCTGTATTCCAGGGGATGCAGAGAAAGGAGGTGGATGAGGAGATGGAACCCCAGTTCTTCTGGGCATGTCTAGGCATAACCTGGGCCTTTGGGAGGGCAGAGGGAGGTAAGAACCAGGGAGGATGAGGCCATGCTGGCCCCTGGGACATGCTGTCCTTCAGACATTGTCACAGCACTCTCCTGCCCAGCCTCAGGTGATGCTGAGCATCCATGTGGAGCACCAGGATGATGTAGCAGGACAGTGCCAGGACACAGGAGCATGTGCCAGCAGAGCTCCAGGATGCAGAATGATGTGCCCAGTGAGTACCAGGGTTCAGGATGATGTACCCAGTGAGTACCAGGGTGATGTACCCAATGASTATCACAATGCAGGATGATYTACTCAATGAGTACCAGGATGATGTACCCAGYGAATACCAGGATTGCAGGATGATGTACTCAGTGAGTACCAGGATGATGTAWCCTGTGAGTACCAGGGTGCAGGATGATGTACCCAATGAGTATCACAATGCAGGATGGTGTACCCAGTGAGCACCAGGATGATGTACCCAATGAGTATCACAACGCAGGATGATGTACCCAGTGACTACCAGGATGATGTACCCAGTGAGCACCAGGATGATGTTCCCAGTGAGTACCAGGGTGCAGGATGATGTACCCAGTGAGTAGCAGGATGATCTACTCAATGAGTACAAGGATGATGTTCCCAGTGAGTACCAGGAGGCAGAATTATGTACCCAGTGAGTACCAGGATGATGTACCCAGTGAGTACCAGGGTGCAGGATGATGTACCCAGTGAGTAGCAGGATGATCTACTCAATGAGTACCAGGATGATGTTCCCAGTGAGTACCAGGGTGCAGGATGAGGCACCCAGTGAGTACCAGGATGATGTACTCAGTGAATTCCAGGATGATGTACTCAGTGAATTCCAGGATGATGTATTCAATGAGTACCAGGATGATGTACCCAGTGAGTACCATGGTGCAGGATGATGTTCCCAGTGAGCACCAGGAGGCAGAATTATGTACCCAGTGAGTACCAGGATGATGTACCCAGTGAGTACCAGGGTGCAGGATGATGTACCCAGTGAGTACCAGGATGATGTATCCTGTTAATACCAGGGTGCAGGATGATGTACCCAATGAGTATCACAATGCAGAATGATGTACCCAGTGAGTACCAGGATGATGTTCCCAGTGAGCACCAGGATGATGTTCCCAGCAAGCACCACCATGCAGGGTGCTGGGCTATGGGAGGATGCAGCTCTGGAAATGTGTCCCAGAGCCCTGCAGCTCCCAGCTCCCAGGAGCCAGGACCTTGACTGGAACAGTGTCACGTGGAAGTGAAGCACTGGGAGCTCAGGGGTGTCCATGTGGAGAAGCCAAGAGGCACCAGCAGCAGGGACTGCAGAGCTGGGAGGCTCTGGATCCAAGGACATTGTTACTATACTTCAGATTATATAAATAACTCCCTGAATAAAACCACATGTGACCACATTCTGTTTCCCATCCCTCTGCTCTGCCGGCAGCACACAGGCTTTTGCAACACTTGTTTACTGGGGAGGCTGTATATAAAGAGAAAATGGTTTGCTGGGTCTTATGTTTTCACTTTAATTCTCAGTGTATAAAAAAAAAGAAAAAAAAAACCCGTGAATTTGCTAATGGGCCTTGAAAATGTATTTTTAAAGCAAGGGCAGCATGACTCGGTGAGTTGCTACAAAGGATTACAGAAGGAACAAGGTTTGCTAGGAAAATTATTCCCTTGAGAAAATGTGTAACAGCTGAAAGGCCAGGGCCTGCTTCTTTCCAAGAAAATAAACACATTTCTGCCTCCAAAATCAAGCTTCATCTCAGGTATGGAGTGTTTGTTCTCTGGTGTTTATGTGCTTCCCATTTCTTTGGTGCTGGATTTGACATTTGAAGGCCAGACATGCACTCCTTTCTCTCCCCAAAGGAAGATTCCTGTTGTGTCTTTAAAGCACACTTTTGGACAGAGATAAATAGCCACGAGCTTCAGGAGTGTCAGAGCCAGATAGTCAATTGAGATTCCTTTGTATGTTTCTCTATTTCACTTCAGAGTTGATCTTGCATAAAAAATATTTTTTTAGCATTAGCTCTGACTTGCAGCCTGGAGGGAACCTCTGGAGCAGGAGGAATTGCAAACAGWCTGCTCAGGGGCCACAAACCCTCAGCTTGCCCTTTCCTGGTCATTGTAATCCACGTGCTTTGAGAGTTTTGTACCCAGGGGCAATTCAGAGCATTTGATTTGCTGAAGTTTTCTGTTAAGCAGTGCCCATGTCCAGGGGAACACCCCCTCCTGCCCCTGAAATTGGAATCAGTGTGAGCCTTGCACTTCTCCAAGCAGMGAATTCCTTACTTAAACCTTAAACCTCCTGGGGAATGGTCCCTGAAATTCTCCACAAACATTTGCCAGTTCTTTCCTTAACAGCCAAGAATACCTTGATGGTTGGGAAGGCAATGAGAGGTGATCAGATGGACAATTTTAGAATTTAATTTTGCAGTCAGATTGACAATTTTACAATTTAATTTTACAATCAGATTGACAATTTTGCAATTTAATTTTACAATCAGATTGACAATTTTCCCTGCTGGGGGAATCCCCACATCCTCTCCCATCATTGCTGCAGCCACTGCAGAGTGAGCACTCTGCCCTTCCCAGCAAGGGGATGCAGTGCCCACAGCTCTGTGCAGGTCACAATAACCCAGCTTATCTCCTGCCTCCAGGCAATTTTCACTGTTTTCCCCCTTTTCCTCTCCATGTTTCCCTGAGCAGAGTGGGGAGCTGAATTTCCTGCATCACGTTAATCAGAGCTGGATTTTCTGCATCACATTAATCAGGACCAGGTGAGGCTGCTGCCCCTCAGGCTGGTGGGAGAGCAGGAGTTAACCCACCCCAAAGGAGAGGCTGTAAATGCCACTGGGCTCCCAGAATGAATGAATGAGCTTTTAATGACTGCCAACTTCTGAATGGAGGCAGGGGGACCAACAACAGCACTGACTTCACAACCAGCACATATGGAGGCAGCGTGGCTCAGCTGGAAATAAACCCTGGAGGTGTCAGGGCAGTGCATAAGGGCTCTCCTGGCAGCCTGGAGGTGGAAAAGATGAAATTCTGGCTGCTGGAGAAACAAACAAATCTGCCAGGCTGGAGGTGCGTGTGAGCTTGGGCTGGGCTGGGGAGGCTATCCCAGGCTCTTGCAAAACATCTGCAGGCTCCCAGCTCCACCAGGACACAGCCCTGGCTGGACTTGGATTGGTTTAACTCGGTGGAGAGGCAGCAGAGACAAACAGAAAACCAGGAGCAYGGTTTGGCCTCAGGAGGCAGCAGAAAGGCAGCACAGCCTGGGACCTGCAGAGCAGCACCTGCAGCGTGGGGCTGGGACTGTGAGCCCTGCTGGGGTCACCCAGGGACACCTGCTCCTCCAGGAYCTGTGGCACAGAGGGGCCCTGCAGTGGCCGTGGCCTGTCACACTCATGTTCTCTGAAAAAATCCCTTCGCCCAGGATTTTTCTCCTGGGAAGCTGAGAGGCCTCAGAGAAAAAGGAAAACAATTCTTATCCCATTTGCTTCTCCTGTGTTGTGCTCATGTGGAATGTGTTTGTGGATTGTTTACACACAGGTGATTGTTTCATTGGGTTTCTGTGAATTGTTTTGACTCAATGGCCAATCAGGGCCAAGCTGTGTCAAGGCTCTGGAAAGAACCACAAATTTTCATTATTATCTTTTTATCTTTCTGTAAGTATCCTTTCTATATTCTTTAGTATAGTTTAGTATTTTTAATATAATATTATATTTTATAAATAATGTAATAATAATAAATATATGATAATATATAATGTATAATAAAATTATAATAATATATAATAAAAATCTAATAAATAAATATATTATATATCTAAATATATATAATATAAATAGTATAATAAAGTAATAAATTAGCCTTCTGAGAACATGGAGTCAGATCCTCCCTTCCCCAAGCAATTCAATTGTGGTCCTGACTCCAAGCATCTCTTGGGGGCCTGCACAGTGTGTGAGAGTTCCACAGAGAATGTCAGAGTGCTGTGTCACATTCTGAGTGCTGCACATCACCCCGAGAGCAGGGACAGCAGGACACGGAGGAGCCACAGCTAAGCTTCAACATCTGGTTCTGTGCATTCCTATATTGTAATAAAATAACTCTTTCCACAGAATTCACATCATCTTTGTCTGGGCATCAGTGAACTGTGACGAGAGAAACTTTTTTCTTTTCTTTTTTTTGTGGTTTCCAGAGGAACAAAGAGGCAATCTCCATCTGATGAGGTGTCCTGGCAGCCTCCTGTGCTCCAAGGCTGCATCTCGTGCTGTCAGTGCAGCCCCATGTCCTGGGACAGCTGCCTGGTCAACCTGCAGAGCCTGGGGGGACTGTGGTCCCCGAGCTCTGGGGACACTGAGAGACCCTCAGTGCAGCCCACAAAGGGCAGGAGCAGCAGCTCCCAGACAGAAAGGGGCACCAGAAACACACCTGCAATCTGGATCCCACCTTTTTGGCCCCTGCTCAAGTGAAAGGGCAACAAAGAACATAAAACAACTGCTTAAAGGCTCACAGTCCCAATGAAGGCCCCCCTGACCATTCCCTGCAGCCTCCACAGGAACAGCCTCAGCACCTCCCAGCGTGGGCAAAAAATGAGACAAAAATGAGACAAAAATGACAAAAAAATGTATATTTCCCTGGAAAATATGTACCTGCCTGAAGGTGGCTCAGCAGAGGGAGTGGGCATAGAAACCCATGGAAAATTAACAGTGCAAAGCTGGGTCAGATCACACTTTGCATGGAGCTGTCCTTGCTCCCAGGACAGCCCTGGAGCCCACAGCGATCACACTTTGCATGGAGCTGTCCTTGCTCCCAGGACAGCCCTGGAGCCCACAGCTCCTCCTGGCACTGCTGCTGCACCGTGGCTGCTTGTCTTGGTTTAGGGCAATTTTGGGAGAAAAACCTCTAAAAATCTTTCCTTTATAAAACCAATTCAAGCAGCCCTTCTCCTAACTGGTCTGGGAAAAAGATTTTCTTGGAGAAACGTGGGGAAAATTTGTTTATTTAGCAGGTAAAGCATTTACCAGRACAAAAAATGAACAATATCAAACAATAAAAATTCTTGCTGCTCCAAAAGAGATGACAAACTCAGAAAGTCTCTCTGTGGGCTGCAGCTCTGCTCACTCAGTCTGTTATCAGTCTGTTATCAGTCCCTTATCAGTATCTTATCAGTCTCCTATCAGTGCCCAGGCCCAGCCCAGTGGGCCACAGGTGGAGCTGCTGGAGTTCTTCTGGGTGTTCAGTCCAGAGCAGGTTTAAACAGGTCCATTAAAAAGAAAAACCTCAGTCCAGGGAACTTCTCTGCCTCAGTGAGCTAAAAATGAACTAAAAGCAAAGGAGAGTTCTGTCTGTGCTGCAGACAGCACAGCAGCAGGAACGTGCAGGGTTGAGTGCAGTTTTGGATAACAAACTGTGCTTCTTTTCCTCCTCTTCACTCTCAGAATGAGTCCTAAAGGTGCACAACTTATTTCTGGGCTAAAAAGACGAATGGGGCTACATGAAGTAGCTCCAGGACACTGCTCTGGGCTCTTTGCCTGTGGTTGTGGCCTCCACTCGCCCTGCTGTGAAGTGCTGCAGGGGCTCTTGGCCTGCCTGTCATCCTGTGAGGACAAAACCCCCACAGCACAGCAGAATTGTGAAGAGAATCCCCTTCTCCTCATCTGGCCAAGGCAGCCTGGYACCCATCAGCTCCCTGTGTTTATTGGAGACTCCTCTGGGCTTGTCTTAAGTCTCCCACTTGAGCAGAGCAGGAAGGCTCACAGGGCCCTCGAGGGTCAGGGGAGCATTTGGCTCCAGCCACCCCTTGCTGYTGATAAATTGCTGATGGGGGAATGTAGGAAATGTGACAGACTTGGCTGTAAATGAGTGCACAAAGTGGTTTCAGTAGAACCTGAGCATTTTTAGAAGCAGAATGTGGCCTCCACTCCCTGCCCAGCTCTCCTTGTCCCTGTCCCCTGGTGCACCATGGAGAAATCAGCTAGAAACCTTCAGTAGCCATTTCTCAGTGGGATTAGATTACATCTATTCCATGATTTAGCAGTCTGTTTGGGAAAAGGGATTTCATTCCTTTGCTTCTTCCTGTCAGAATGGATTTGCTGATCCCAAACATGTTCCTCACACTTTATTTAGGGCTTATTATGCATCATTTACATTGCTGAGCTGTCACCAGGCTGTCTGCACGGTGCAGGCAGGCAGTGCACTGCRCTGCCCTCCTGCTCCCCTCCCAGATGTGGAGCTGGCAGGATGAGGCAGTCAGGAGATCCCTTGTCTGATACCATTTGCCTTTTGGGCATTATTCCACTCTGTGCAGGGGCCAGGCAGGCTCAGCACAGATACAGATTTTCCCCAGCTACATTCCCAGGGTCAAGCCACCTGCAGCAGGTAATTTTGTGTGGAGACAAGGTTTGATTTTCTCATTAAGGAATGCCAAGTGGTGGCTCTTGAGCCCCAGCACCTTTTCCTGTGCCTGTGTTTTGACAGGAGGRTCCCCAATGCCTGCAGTGCTCCCTCGGGGGATCACAGCAATGTCAATATTCTTCTCTAAATTACAGCCCTCCCTGGCTGTAATTTATGTTCAATGCAATTTATGTTTTAAATGTTATTTAATATTTCCTCCCTGGCACGCTGGAGGGGGATCTGCTTCTCCCCCAGTACCCAGCATGAGGAGTGGGAGAGATCCCAAACCCCTCTTGCTCCAGAGCTGCTTTTTACCCAAAAGGAATCCATGGCTCTTGTAGGACTCCATGAACTGACCCTAATTTACAGCCCTCCCTGGCTGTAGTTTATGTTTGATGTAATTTATGTTTTAATGTTTAATATTATTTAATGTTTCCTCCCTGGCACGCTGCAGGGGGATCAGCCTCCCCCACAGTACCKAGCATGAGAAATGGGCAGAAATCCCAAACCCCTCTTGCTCCAGAGCTGCTTTTTACCCAAAAGGAATCCATGGCTCTTGTAGGACTCCATGAACTGACCTCTGGGAGCTCTGTAAGAAAAAGGAGCAGTGGTATCAGATGTCAGATCCCTGATGATGACACGGGAGGGGAAACACAGGCAGGCCTGACTGCATGGACACTGCAGCACTCACTGTTCTGTCCCATATGAATGCTCTGTCTGGTGCACTAAAAGCTGCATGGAGCATAAATATGGAATTTATTCCAATCCATGGTGGCAATTGCCACCCTGCATTGAGGCAGGAAGTTCTCCTACATGCAAAGAGTAGAATTTGTACTTCCCAAAGCATGTAGCTTTASCTGCTGCTGCCCAGGAAGGACAGGCCTGTCCTGGATTCTGATCTCAAAAGAACAAACAGCAATCTTGTTGGGATGCCAGGACCCATCCAGAAGYGCAATTTTTTTCCAATTAATTAATAGACACTGTTTCTTTCCAGGTGAATACCTGAACCAAAGGTGCCTGCAGATGTGACTGTAACAGCAATTGTTCCTGTTRAGCATTTGCCCTTTAGTTCAGAACCATCACTCATGGAAGGAAAGGAGCATCAGCCTGGTACCCAGCAGGTGCTGACCCCAAAAGGGCCTCAAAAGGAACAAGCTGAGCCAGGGAGGCTCTCCCTCCAAAAGGCACAGCTCTCTGAAGCTTTTTGAGTGAGGACCCCAAATCAGAGACCCCAGAGCCTCAGGAGCTGTGAGGAGTGACCTGTGCAGGCTGCCACGTGTCCTGGGGCACAGGTGACATCCTGGCCCCTGCTGTTCCTTGGCCAAGGTCTCCTCTGGCCCCAGGGATGCCTTGGGAAGGCTGAGCTGGAGCAGAGGCTGGACAGAGCTACACAATAAAGCAGGGATTTATTAAAAGGATCTCCTCAATGGATCCACCTTGGGCAGCACAAGAGCCCAGCCAGGGCTGCACCCAAGATGAACCAAAATGGTCACAAAATGCACAACCAGTCACAYAGTCTCTCACTTCTGCTCCATTTGGAGTTAATGGTCCAATTACAGCTTTAGCCCATGCAGTCCCATCTTGCTTGTTTTTCTCTCTTCAGCCCACGTTGTTTGTGCTTTTGGGCCTGAGATCTGGATCATTTGGCCTTGGTCCCCAGCTAGAGAAGGAATTGTTTTGTCTCCCTATCCCTTTGTCTCACCATCCCCTAATATGAAGCTCAGACCCACACACTAAAGCAGCACAGAATCTGAAAAACYCAAAAGCTCAGACCTGAGGCATCCCCAGCAGATGCTCTGCAGGAGCTGGCTCTCATTTCAAGGGATTCCTGGAGCACAGAGCAGGGCTCAGCACCTGGAGCCAGAGCTGGGCCCCCCATCCATACCTGCTTATTTTAGCCCATGATTGCCTGGCTTCTGATAACCAGATTATCTTTCTGTCTGCTGTTAAATACTCATTGAAGTCCAGCATGTTTCACCTGGGTCAGGGCCCTCGTGGGGCTGTGCATGGTGGGAGGCAGGGCCAGGGCCAGGGCAGGCTCTGGGGCACCTGGCAGCTTTCATCACACCTGGCAGGACATGCAGAGCCTGTTGAAAACAACTGCTTGTAAATGCAAAGCTCCATCTCCAGTTACTGCTCCCCTGCCTCAGCCAGTCCCCTGCTCTCCATGAGATATGTTCCAAATGATAGCATTTGTCTTTAATAAATGAGCACTACACAAACTGCCTCCTATGGGAAACCTGGGAGRTCTAAGTAAAACCTGATGTTTCCATTTCATTATAATGCCTTTGCTCTGAGATGAATTCCAACCCATCCCCTGTTTAATATCAGCCAAAGGTGTGCAGTGGGTTTGTGTTGCTATTTATGAAATTCATATTGCTGGGCCTAATCTTTTTCAGATCACCCAGCTGTCTCTGTGTCTGCATCAGCCTGACCCAAAACAAGGATGTTCTTTTGCCATGGTCACTGGCATCACCAGCACTCAGGAAGGATAAAGGGCAAAGRTCCTTCCATGGCCACAAAGCATCTGAAAGCAGATGTGAGGTTCTTTAGTGAAATATTTCCTCAGAATACTTTCTGTGATATTTCCTTTTAATGCCAAATCTGCCTGTACTGGTCCTTACTCTAAAAAGGTATCTGAAATGCAGGATGAGTTTCCATGAGTCTGAAGTGCAGGATGAGTTTCCATGATCTGAAATGCAGGATGAGTTTCCATGAATCTGAAATGCAGGATGAGTTTCCATGATCTGAAATGCAGGATGAGTTTCCATGAGTCTGAAATGCAGGATGAGTTTCCATGGTCTGAAATGCAGGATGAGTTTCCATCAATCTGAAATGCAGGATGAGTTTCCATGCTCTGAAATGCAGCATGAGTTTCCATGAATCTGAAATGCAGGATGAGTTTCCATGAGTCTGAAATGCAGGATGAGTTTCCATGAGTTTGAAGTGCAGGATGAGTTTCCATGAGTCTGAAATGCAGGATGAGTTTCCATGATCTGAAATGCAGGATAAGTTTCCATGAGTCTGAAATGCAGGCTGAGTTTGTATGAGTCTGAAATGCAGCTTGGACCCTGGCATGCTGCAGCAGAGAAATGCCTGAGAGGTAGAGGATGATTTCTCACCSTCCTGATGCCTTGAAAAGGCTGAGCTAGAACAGAYGCTAGACYGAGTTAAAGAACAAAGCAGGGATTTATTAAAAGGATCTCCTGCATGGATCCACCTTGYGCAGCACAAGAYCCCAGCCAGGGCTGCACCCAAGATGAACCAAAATGGTCACAAAAATGGACACCTGGTCACAAGGTCTCTCACTTTTATAAGTTCTGCTCCATTTGCATATTGGAGTTAATTGTCCAATTKCAGCTTTAGCCCATGCAGTCCCATCCTGCTTGTTTTTCTCTCTTCAGTCCACATTGTTTCTACTCTTGGGCCTGAGATTTGGATCATTTATCCTTGTTCCCTAGCTGGAGAAGGAATTATTTTCTCTCCCCACTCTGTGCAGAGAGCTCACCATCCCCTAAAATGAAGCTCAGACCCACCCACTAAAGCAGCACAGAATCTGAAAAATATAAAAACTAAAACCTGAGGCATGACCCTCAGCAGACACCTGTCACAGCACCCCTTGAACACTGAGAGCACAAAACCCACCCAGAGGAGAGCAAAGTGTCACAGGCAGGAGCCCCTGTGCTTGGTTAAACAGATGTAAACCATACACTGAGCAATCCCTCGAGTCCAGGGCTCATGTTCTACCCTTCTGTCATGTCCTGGTGCTGCATCACCCAGGCATTTCTGACAAAAGCAATGAGATAATCTCTGCCCTGTGGGAGCTGTTCTGCTGGTATCTTTTGTTGCAGGAGAGGGGAAGCAGAGCTGCTTTGCTGCCTGCTCACCTTCGCAGAGATCCCCGTTCTGAGTCAGCCTCAGAAGAGAATGAAAATCCCTCAAATAACCTCAAAAGATTTAGAAATCCTGCTCAGGGAGGCARCATCAGTTTGTGTCACTGCTGGAGAGGGAAGGGAAGGTATTACCTGAAGCTGTGCAGCTGTGAAGAACTGGATGGGAACAGAGACAAATTGCAGCTGGATTTCTCTGCTCCCTGCTTTTCCACAGCCACTAAAAAAACACCACCACAGACAGCAAATGATGGAAACCACAGTGCTTTTAGCTGAACTCTCTGGCCTCAAAACTGGGTCATTTGGGAAGGTCTGGACAGGACAAGCTCCATGTGCAGGGCTGGGGTGCAGGACAGTGACCTGCAGGGACCCCAGTGCACACTGACTCACAGGCTGGCTGCMTTCACGAGCCCTACAGAGAACCTGAGTTTAGCTCATAGCAAATGCCTGTTGGGGATGGAAAAAATAAAACAGAAAAAGAGAGACTGACCCATTTGAGTTCCATCTGTTGGGGTTTATAACTGTTCTCCTTATAATTGCCAACAGACAATGTGAATTGCAATTAGCTAATTGCTTGCTAACTTTGCGTTCTAATAATAGTCATGTTCCAGAGTTATACAAGTTTGGAGGCTGCTGCTGTTCCCTTGCAACTGGCAATAATAAATAATATCATATTCCCTCAGCTTTGCCATTTCTTCCAAGTTTCATCCCCATGCAAATTGCTCCAGCATGTCCTAATCCCTGACGGGAGGGCAGAGGCATCAACAGCATTTATTTGTAGTTCCCTGCACTACAGGGAGGGTTCAGCACATGCACYAGGATGTGGCACTGGGGAGCTGGGACTCCTGTGTCCCAGCAGGGCCAGGAGGTGCCTCTCACCCTGGCAGGGTGGCAGCTGTGGGGTCTGCATGCCTGGAAATCCAGCCCTACCCTCAGCATGTGCTTGGTTAGAGCTTTTTTGGAGGTTTTGGGTTTTGTTTGGATTTTTGCTTTCCCTTRGCAGGCTCGGATGTGGCCCTGGCCCCTGTAGTGACATGTTTTATTACCAGTAGCTTCAATAATGTCAGCACAGACCCAGAGTGGAGCTTTCACAAGCACAGCCTCTCAGCTGTGCAGTGATAAGCAAGGGCTGGACCCCAGAGGGGCTCCTGGGGAGAACAGGGGCCAGGTTGGGTGCAGAGCCCCAGCACCCCCTGGCTGGGAGCATGGAGAGCTCCCTTGCACACAAGTGAACTTTTCAGCACCCCTCTCTGGGCTGTGTGACCTCCAGCTCATTACTGCCACGCAGATGCAGCTAATTGAGGAGCAGAGCAACAGCCTGATCCAGCYGAGTCAAGGCCAATGAAATGAACATCATTCCCTGGCACACGAGGAACTACTGAACAGGGAGCTGCCAGCAGGCTGACATCTCCAGAGCTTACAGACTAATCTCATTAAACCCGACCAAAAAGCCTTGCAGAGCTGGGGGAGCRGTGTCCAGCCAAAGCTGGGCTGGATTATTCACCTCTGGGGCTTTTCCACATGCTTGGCTCCCTGTCCTCCCTGGCACCCCAGCAGCCCAGYATGGGCAGCACTGCCCAAACCCCCCTGTGCCAGCTCTGGGCTCCCCAGATGGGGCTTGCACAGGGGCTCCTGTTCAGGTTCCTCGTGAGCAGAACTTTGGCAGTGCCCCAGGTGCCCCCAGCCCCTGCTTCCAGCAGAGCAGCTGCAGCTTCTTGGTTCCAGAACTGCTCCTCCTCTGGGCACAGCTATACTGGCTTTCTCATCCCTTTTTCCCCTTTCCTGCTCCTCACAAGTCGGTTTATCAAATTTAAAAGCACTCCCTGTGCAAGCCATGCTCCATAGCCTTGTCTTCCCTCTCACACAACCTGCTCTCACCCCTTCCCTGGGGTTTGGGCAGAGGTACCAGCACTGTTCCATGAAAGGGAGTTCTCCTTGGCAAAGCCACAAGAAGAGCTSTCCCCCAGAGCAGCTGGAGATGGCTGTCCCCTCCCCATGGCTCAGGTGCACAGGGCAGGCAGAGGTGGCTCTTGCTCAAACCAAGCAGTGGCACACAAGGAGCTGGAGGAATCCAGCCAAAGGAACAGCTTTGCTCACTTCTGCTTTGGCTTCGTCTGCGAATGTTTTCTCTCAGCGCTGGTTGATGAGTTTCAGACTGAGGGAACATTAGGAAATGAGAGGGAGAAGGCTGTGACACATTGCAGGATGTGCCAAGGACCAGCGGTGATGCACGGCAGCTGGCAGSACTCTGGTGTGCTCCTCACCTTTGCTGCCCCCACAGGACCTGCCAGCCTCACCAGGCTGTCCCTGCACACCCACAGCTGCCCAGCACCAGCTGCAGCCTCTCTGCTCACCCCAGCACCTGGGCACCATTGAAGAGGTGTGGAGATGACCCCCAAGTGCTGGAAAGTCTCTTTTTCCCAGCCCCGAGACCAAAGAAGGAGTCAGGATTCCTTGGCTCTGGTTCTCAAGGTTGTTTGTTTGCTCTTATCTAATGCATTGTCTGTCTGTCCTGCTGAGGTCTGTCCAGCAGGTCAGTTTGTGGTGGTGTTAGCTTTTTATACTAAAAACCACCTGTACTTTATTTACAATAATTTTCCAATACCTATCACCTGTGTTAGACAGTCTGTCTCTACTCTAAACCAATCTAAAAGTGCCACCATCACAGCAGAAGATAAAGGACAAGAAGAAGAAGAAGAAGAAGAAGAAGAAGAAGAAGAAGAAGAACAAGAACAAGAACAAGAACAAGAACAAGAACAAGAACAAGAACAAGAACAAGAACAAGAACGACAGGACACACCCAGATTCCTCCATCTTGCCTCTTGAACCCCCATTCTAAAAACCCCACTCACCCAGTCATAAATTCACTATCATTCTACTCAAACTCTTGTAAATCCTCACACAAAGTTGGTAARTGTTTTCCATGGGCTAAAATCAAAGGCACAGGTGTTTGTGACTCTGTGCCAAGGTCTCTGAGCCCCTTGCCAGGGTCTGGGGTCACCCAGGGCAGCCAGAGGAATYTCCTGGGGTCTGACAGACCATCCCCTGCTGCCCACACCCCCATGGTGGCACTGGCTGGGTGATGCCAAGGGGACAGACACAGGGTTTGTAGGAAGCCTCTACACTCAGAGCAGGAGAGGGGGTGGCAGGAAAGCTGCCAGGGTGTGGCAGCTGCCCAACAGTGTCCCCAGGGCCACTGGCAAGCTGCAGATACTGGCACAGGAGGGCTGGGTGCCACAGGAGCACTCTGCAGCCAGGGGAACATCCCTCCTGCTGCCCCCATAGGGAMCAGTGCCAGGTGCTTTGGAACATGAGGCCGTGAGGTTTGGCCAGCTTGAATTTACCTGCCAACCTCAGGGGAGCAGAGCAAAGGTCCTGCTGGGCTCAGTGTGGGGCTGAGGCTGACAAGTGGCCATGGACTACACACAAAAATGCTCTAAAGCTGACAGCACCAAATGTTTCTTCTCCATCTAGCACAGTTGTTTAGGATTCAGTGAGGAACAAAACTGCATCTTGTAGGTTTTAATAAAGCTCTTGGCGAGCAGTTCAAACACCAGGGGAGAAGCTGGAGAGAGAGGTTGGATTTATGGGAGCYGGAGGAGATCGTTTGCTTTCTTAGGAACTGGAAAAGATTAATAGTGTGCAAAGGCTCTTGGATTCATTCCTCACATAGCAGAATGGTTAGGAGACTTACTGGCTTGATGTTCTTCATTCTGCCTTCCCCAGGCAGCCTAGAGACTGTCTGGGCTGTGGAGAGAAGGACCAGGGAGAAGAGGGAGTGTGGTGGTGTTCACAGGGGTCCCAGGATGAGGGAAGAGATGAGAATCTTGACTCCATGTTTCAGAAAGCTGATTTATTATTTTATGATATATATTATATTAAAAGAAAATMATATATTAAAACTATACTAAAGAATAGAAGAAAGGATTTYATCAGAAGGCTTGAAAGGAATGGAAAGGAATAATAATAAAATCTTGTGACTGACCAGAGAATCCAAGACAGCTGGACTGTAATTGGCCATTAATTAAAAACAACCACATGAGACCAATCCCAGATGCACCTGTTGCATTCCACAGCAGCAGATAATTCTTGTTTACATTTTGTTTCTGAGGCCTCTTGGCTTCCCAGGAGAAAAAATCCTAGCAAAAGGATTTTTCATAAAATATCATGGTGACACAGGGAGCCATCCCATGGCAGCCCCAGTGAAGAGGCAGCTGTGGCATGCTGGGGGACAGAGGGGAACCCAATCTCAGGGTGCTTTGTTGGGAAATTAAATATTAATTAATATTTCTGTATGTTCTGATGTGTGGGGAGGCACTGGTACCTGGGGAGGTGGTGGAAGTACAGGGCAACAAGGCAGGTTCATCCTTCCAGCACATCCCCACTCCTGGACCTGGGGTGCCAACAGCACAGAACCATTCCCCACTCACTGCACACCCATCAGATCAGCAGAACCTGCCCCTCCCTGGAGCTCAACAGGGCAAAAGCTGTGACAAAGTCACAGGCACTAGAGAAACATTGAGCRAAGACTGGGGAACAGCAAAAAGCCAGCCAACAGGTAGTGGAGAATGTTTGCTGTGTTTCAGAGCAAATAAGTACTCAGGAGGCCCCTCAGCAAGTCACAGAGGAGTTCTGCTTCAGGCCAAGATGAAAGTCTCAAAGAATAAGCTCAAAAACCACAGGGATTTGTGAAGCCCATACTTGGTTTATTAAATTAATCACAAAGCTTTTTATTACATATTTCTGCCTCTGAGCCACTTTYCACTTCAGTTCAGGTGCCAAATCCTTTGTCTTCTCCGTAACTGTGGGCTCTTGTAATACACTCAGTTTTGAAATCTGTTTCAAATATATGAGCTTAGGCTGAAGCAAAGCTTTTGGGTTTGTTTTGGAAATGTGGTGTTACCAAGAGCAGGTCCCCATTTCTAAGCAGAACTGCACCAGCAGCCAGTGCCCAGCCCTATGGGAGGAAAAATCCCAACCATACACGAGTCAGGTGCTCTTATAAATGTTTGTGGGCATTTGAATTTAARAGCTGAATTGAGTCTGTGCTTTTCCTGTAAGTGAAGAATAACTGTTTTCCAATGGAGTTAGCAGGAGGTAAAGCTGAAAATCAAAGTGTGAGCTTTGTGTTTCCTGACAATTTTCCTTTAACAAGGTAGCTCCAGCTGCTAACTGCATTTTATTGCATTCCTCAAAGACAGATCTCCGTGCAAGAATACTTTTAAGAGCTCTACTACAAAAATAAAGGTACTTGGATTTATTTTTATGGTTACATATATTTTACCAGTTGGTCTCAGAGCCCTTAGTGCTGCCTTACCCACAGCCTCACTAAGACACAGCACAGGCTGGAGGCCCTTGATGCCATGATGAATTTTTGCCTTTTATATATCTTTTATAGATCTTTTCTATYTCTTTTATGTATTCTCAGTGCTCTTAGAATACATACTTGTAATTCRTTAAGTCTGATKACTTAATATAGTCCTGGTATTCTGTTAGGCTAGAAGATCAAACATGCTAAAGGCCTTGTAGATGAYAYCTGGAAAGCCCTACYCTATCTTGAAAATCCAAGGTCCCATCTAAAATACATCTTATAAACCAAGATTAAGCCCATCCAAGAGGGAATACTTTGAGATGAGAAAATGTCACACTGTTGATTCAAGCCTCTCGTTGAAGCATCTTTATTAGATATATTAATTTGTAAAATCTATAAAATTGTACACACAATCTCTCAGGTGTACATTTCAGCACATCCCACCTTGATGAAGTGTGGCACTATAAGGATCATAATTAAATTACAAGATAAAAACCCTTTATCCCTTAACTGTGCCTGGCTSTTAKTTTRAGGACCAAGGAAAAGGCATCACCCTGACCCTGCATTTGGCTCCCCAGCAGCTGCTGCTCTCACTCCCCTCCCTCCTGTCCCAGTACCCAGGAAGGTGCTGAAATCTGGCACCAGAGACATCCCTGTGCTGTGAGCAGGGGTCTGGCTCAGCCCTGCAGGCTGTCAGGCAAGGAGTGGCCTTTGCACCTGCCTGAGGACACGTGTGACAGTGACAGGCTGAATGCCCACCCTGGCTCTGCTCATGGGGGAACCCTCAAACCCAGTGGCTCCCAGGCTGAAGGGAGCTCTGCACACACCAGGAACCATGTCCTCCTTAGCTGTGGGGTCTCTGGCAGCCATCCTGACAGAAGATGCAGATCTGCAGTGGAACAAGCCCACAGCTGATCCCAATTAGAGTGCTCTGATGCAGAGACTCACACACCCCACAGAGAGCTGCAGACAAATGCAGCTGATGACACAGCCCAGGAACCAGGAACAYCACAGAGCAATTAATCACACCAGAACTTCAATGAGCACCTCYCTCACCCCATTTCAGTCAGTCAGAGTCAGGGCATGGCCACTTTCAATGCACAAAGCTCCCTCAGCACTTTGTTAGCACAAAGACAGACATCAGGGGCCAAACATCTGGGAGAAGCAGAYGGGCCACCACTGAACTGTGCTGAACATCTCCCAGAATTTAAATCCATTTGTTCACTGGGCAGCTGTCCTGAAGAGAGGCTGACAGAAGAGGGGTGRTGAAGGGTTGTACACATGCAAAGACAATTCTGCATCCAAGCTTACCATGGCCTGGTTTGTGAGGATGACACACCAAGGCCTGAGCAAGYATGAAACCCCTGATTCACCCTGAGCCATCAGCCATGCTCCAAACCCTGTGTAAGGAGCCAAGGCTGCACAGGCACGTGAGCCCCACCAGGAGCAGAAGCTGGGCAGGGTATTGTAAATGGACAGTGAGCCCTGGGGCAGGGAGGAATGATGCATCTGATTCCATGTTGTCAGAAGGCTAATTTATTATTTTATTACACTATATAATATTAAAGAATACTATACTAAAGAATACAGAAAGAATACATACTGAATGCTAAAAAGAGAATAATCAAAACTCATGACTCTGGAAAGAGTCCCCACACACCCTGACCTCAACTGGCCAAAGAGTGAAAACAACTCACAGCAGAATCCAATGGAACAATCACCTGTGGGTAAACAATCTCCAAACACATTCCACATGTGAGCACAACACAGGAGAAGCAAATGAGATAAGAATTGTTTGGCTTTTCTCTGAGGTTTCTTGCTGCCTTTCAGCTTCCCAGGAGAAAACCCTGGGTGAAGGAATCATGTTCAGAGAATGTGAATGCCACAGGCAGGACACTCAGCACCAGGAGCAGGTTTTCTCTGCAATTACAACTGTGTGTGAAGAACTGCAGTGAGAGCTCATGATCCCCCATCCCTGATGGGAGCACTGGCAGCCCTAGCCCTGAGCCAGCCCTCTCCCACCCTTGGCACCCCCAGCACCCTGAGCTGCTCCCCTCAGTGTTCATGGGACACCCCAGGTTGGGGACACAGAAACCTGAGCACACACACCACACCCACAACCTGTCCCATGCAATTTGGCTAGTGTTATTGTTATATTTCTGAAAATTCTCTTCGACCAGGATTTTTTCTCCATGGAAAGCTGAGAAGCTCAGAGAAAAAGGAAAACAAATATTATGTCATTTGCTTCTCCCTTGTGTTTGCTGCTTTGGAAATGTGTTGGAGATTGTTTATCCAACAGCGTGAATTGCTTCTAGTTAATGACCAATCACAGTCTGGCTGTGTCAGGAACTCTAGAGAGTCACAGGTTTTTCATTAATATCTTGTTAAATTCTTGTCTATCCTTTCTCTATTCTCAGTAAAATTAATAATATAATATATATATATATAAATAATAATTAATATAAATATAATATAATATAATATAATAATAATATAATATATATATAATATAAATATAATATAATATAATATAATATAACTATAATATAATATAATATAAATAAATCAGCCTTCTAAGAACATGGAATCAGACTCATTCTTTCCTGCCACATGGGACCCAGAAAATGCCACACTGCAGCTCCTTACCAAAGAACAGCAGCTGAGAGGACAAACACCAAAGCTTTCCTGCGAATGCTCAGAGGAATAGCTTCCTGGGAATGCTCAGAGGATCAGTTTTGTTGGCCATGGCCACCAAAATGTGTCCCTGAACTGTCAGCAGTGGCTAGCAGACAGTGAAATTTAAGACTGATTTCAGTGGAAACAGGGCAGTGTACTGCTCACCCTTGAAAGCTGCCTGTGTCAGAACTCAGGCATTTGTGCACCTCTGTAATGACATTTTCAAGGCAGATTTGCTTCCTTCCTCCTCCATGCCCAGGTGGGATGAATGCAATCACACTGCTCAAAGACATGAGGTGAGCACTGTTTCTAAACCCCAATCTGACATGTTTTCTTTATTTGTAAGGACAAATATCTTTCATGGCACCAGCCTGAAGGACTCTATTACACTCACAKATCTGCAGCACCTCATGTAAGTATCAACATTTTTACCATGACACAAAARAGGCATGGCAGAAGGGGGAAAGGACGAGTTCCACAGCTGGAGGTGACTCCCTTCTATCCTCATGGCTTTTTTGGCTCAGCCTCTTCAGAGACCAAGACCATTTCCACTTGAAAATTATACAGTTCAAGCATTTCATGCTGAGGCCAAGACTCAACTCATTCAGCTTCCAAAAGGCACCAGGAGAGCTCTGTCAGTTCCTCATCCCCTCTGCAGCATCACAGAARGTGCCAGAAGCTGGGCAGTGCCAGTCCCTGCTGCCTGTCAGGAGCCAGGTGAGCAGCTCACCTCGTGATGGTTCTCCACAAACAGTGAGACCTTCAGGAGTGTATCTGAGACAGAGAGAAAACAACAACCCCGTCAGCTGAATGTGCTTTACCTGTACCCTGTACTCCCAAAAACTTGTCCTAAAGGCAATAAAGACAAGTGTGGGTAAAACCGAGCAGTGAAGCAGATCACAGAGCCCTTGCCACACTGTGAGGATGTTGCTTCCAGCTGTGCCCAGGTGTGATGGTGAGTACTTTCACCTGAGGCTGACCCAGATCTCAGAGCAGGTCACAAAGATCTCAGAGCAGGGTCACCCATTGCTGCAGAGACCAGCACGGCCATGCCTGTCCCCAGGGGACATCAGCACAGAGCCCTGGGCAACACCCCTCAAGATGTGTATAAGAGACAGTTGCTGCAGAGACCAGCACGGCCATGCCTGTCCCCAGGGGACATCAGCACAGAGCCCTGGGCAACACCCCTCAGCTCTTTACACACAGAACTACCTTGAACGACCTCATCTTCTTTGTAACGCTCCAAAATCCTCTCCCAGGACCGCGGCAGGGCTTCCACGTCTGCCAAGTTGTCCAAGCTGAGGCGCTGCAGGAGCAGTTTGCTCTCCAAGTACCTTCGTGCCTGCTAAGGACAACAAGGACYAAAGAAACCCCACAGCGCCGCCCTGACACCCCCAGCGCCGCCCAGAGACCCCCAGCAGGATGGATACAGGTGCCGGTAGTAGCGTTCCACGTCCTGCAGCCCCTCCAGCACATCGGCCAGCGAGGGGCAGCGCGGCCCCCGCCGCAGAACSGCGGCCAGCCCCAGCTCGGCCGGGCCCCGCTCCTCCACGAGCCGCAGCACGGCGCTGCCCGCGGCCCCCACGGCGTCCCGCACGGCCCGCAGCTCCTCCCTGCCGGCACAGCGGGGTCAGCCGGGCCCTGGCGCCCTGCCCGCCCGGCCCCGGCCGCCTCCTCACCGCGCCTGGCCCAGTGCTCCAGCACGCGCCTCCTCGGCCGCCGCCGCCGCTGTTCCGCCACAGCCGCCGCCCGCAGCTCGGAAGGCGCAGCGCCGTCGCGTACCACCGCAGCCGCCGCGCCGCCGCATCTGGCGCGCCAGCGCGGCCAGCGGAGCCCAGCAGCGGGGCCGCGGCTGCCAGAGCCTCCCGCGCCGCCGCCTCCGCCCGCGCCGCCGCCTCCGACCAGGCCCGGAGCGCGGCCACGGGCGCCGCCATCACCGCCGCCATCCCCGCCCGGCGCTGCTGCCGCGCGTCATCAGCCCGCGCCGCGCCGCCGTTGGCCAGCCCGGGCGGCGGTTGCGTTTAAAGGAGCGAGCGCTGAGGGAGCCCGCCCGGGAGGAACCGCTGAGGAGAGAACCCGCAAAAAATAACCTCCAGTAAATAACCCGCAATACGAACCAACCCGCTGGGGAGAGAACCCGCAATAAATAACCCGCAGTAAGAAGCCGTAGTGGAGAGGTTCCGCGATAATTAACCCGTAATAAGAACCGTTGAGGAGAGAACCGCAGAACCACAAATGGCTCCCGCCAAGAAAAAGGGCAGCTCCAGCGCCCGCCGCCGCAAAATGGAGGCGTTCCTCCAAGACTTCGACAGAGAAGGTAGCATAGGGAGGAGGAGGGGATCGTGGGGAGAAGGAGAGGATCGAGGGAAGAAGGAGGGGATCGTGGGGAGGAGAGGGGTCCCGGGCCCGTGGGCAGGGCTAACGCCTCGTCTCCCCGCAGTGGAGCGGCGGCTGAAGCGGATCGAGGCGGACGGGGAGCGCATGGTGCAAGAAGTGGAGCACATGTACGACATGGCCATCCTGCGGATGCCGCCCGAGATCCGCGAGATGAACTGGCTGGAGTTCTTCGGTGCGGGGCTGAGGGACCCCTTCCCCCGCAGATGATAATGAACGGGTGTAAGGGAGGGGATGGGATCTACCCTGCCTGCAATCCCCAGGGAATGATCCCACAGCCTGCCCGTGGGTGCTGCTTCTGTTGTCTGCTTTGTGCCGGGTTTTTCACCCCCATGGTGACAGCCCTGCTGTGCTGTGCGAGTCTCCCCTGACATGTCCTGATGTATCTGACTCGTTTTCTTTCTAGCTCTAGCAAGAGGTGAAAACACGCCGGAGGATGTGGCTAAGGTAGGTTTTCAGAACAAACATAAAGCTCTCTAGAGACATCCCACTCTGCTCCTCACACTGGAGCATTACAAGAGAAACAGTTACATCAATATTTTTACAAATGTTTCCTTATTCAACATTCAACAATAAGAGAGGCTTGTTGTATCAGAGGTGTGATTATGTGGTGCTGCTCCTCCCTGTTGATCTTTCCTTATCTGCTGGGTAGCACTCCAAAATCCCTGGGACTGTAGTAAAGCACAGCGTTTCCAAGCTGGTTGAGCAGCAAGGTGTAGGGAAGGCACACCTGCAGCTGCCATCCAGGCACTGAGTCCTGAGGGAGGCAGAGATCCATGAAAGGGCCCAGTTTGAGCACAAGAGCAAACTCGGAGCTCATCTGGCTGTAAAATTGTTGGGGATTTGCTCTACAACTTTGACTTACATTGGGCTGCCAACAATCCCAATGGTGCCACAAGTGTTTTTAATTTCAGGCYGACATGGAAATAACAAAAATCTGCAGGCTGAGCACAGACATCATCGATCCCCTGTTGGATGTTGCTGAGAAGGGTGAGTTTAAGCATTGTGGCATCGTTGGTGAGGTGGAAGCATGTTGTGGTTACTTACTGTGAATAATAATTCAGTTCTTGCTCACATCCCTCAGTATGTTTAAACCAGGAAAATAATCCTACTTTTATCCCTAGTACCTGCAGTGCCTCTAATTAATTAATTTAAACATTCAAAATACTCCTAAGTAGTGCTCTGGCAACCGTTAGGCTTTGGAATATGGATTTCTGAAGCAAATTGTTGCCAAAACTGCTTGTAGCTGTTTGCCTTCCCTGCTAAATAATAATTTAAAGTTATTWTTCAGTTAGATAACACTTTCTCTTTCCAGTGAGTAAAATCAAAAGGAGTGTTGAAGCTGATGAGGAAGCAGAGCCTCCATCACTRCCACYGCAGAAGAGATCTCGACTTGCCAGCCAGTGTCKTTCAGAGGCTGAGAGTGGGGATGCAAGGAGTGCCAAGGTGAGTGAATAGCTGTTCTCTGGGGTGACATTAGCCTCAGGACAGGAATTCCTGACTGAGCTGATGACTAGGGCTGCCCAGGGTGCTCTGAGGGAGGCTGCACCCAGCTGGTGCTTCCCAGAGAGTTCTAGCAGTGGGAGGGCCCCAAAGGCTTGAATGGTGCTTGCTCTGGGCTCTTGTGCCATGGAAAGGGACTGAGCATTTTGTGTGGAAGCCCCTTTSTGTGGACTCAGCTGTCCCACGAGAGGGAAGTAACTGATCTGGTGAGTGATGTGTGCTGCAGGTGAAGGCATCCACCAAAAAACCACCCGTGGCCAGAAGACCCCCCTCAGCGAGAGTSAAGGGCATGAGCAAGAGGTAAAGGGGATGTCTCTGTCTCACCTCTAGAAATGGAGAGTGGGAGTGCAAATATCAATATCTCTCTTTGGTGGGATGGGCTTTGGTTGGGGGGGAGAGTTGTGCCACACTACAGGGCAAAATTGTTGGGAATGAAAGATGGACAGCTGGCTCTCCTGTGAGAACAAGCTGTCCCCAGGTTTGGGGGTCACTGGTTAGTGATAACCCCTGGGGTTACTGGTGGTCACCTTCTCCAAGGCTTTGACAAATGCCTGTACACTTGTTAGAGGTCATGTTATGTTCAGATGTTTATTTCCCTTTCACAGATCAAGCAAAAACAGTTTCATCACTCCAGCTTCTGGCAGAATGGTTGATATGTGTGCTCGGGGAGGCACCTCCATGGTAACACCCAGATTTGATCCCAGGTTTGTTAACAGAGAAAACAAATACATTTCCCTTCTATCTCTGATCCAATCTGCTTCACACCATCTGTTTACAACACAGCCTTTAGGGACTCTTTGGACCTGAAATGAAAGARTTYGACTATGTTGGGAAYGATGAAAGTTTGACAAGAAAGTCTCACAGATATGTCTGCTTAGCAGAWAGATTTTTGAATATAGAATTTGAAGAAGGAATAGAAATTATAGCAAGTTTTCATATAGTAGAAAAGAATTGCTGAGCCAGTCTTACTGGATAACCAAGGAGGCAAAGGGTSTGTTAGTTAGAAGGGGTTTTTATGGCTTAGAGCAAAGGATAAACTCACCTCAAACAAGAAGAWGTTTTTACCAAGCAGAAAGAGAGCACAGGCAAACAASTCAGCAAAGTTGCAAGRAGAAAAAAGGTCTCAGAATTTTCCYCTGCAAYAAAACTYAAAAKCAACTTCTAGCTTAAACTGTAATGTACTAACTTTMAGTGATTGGAGAACAGCAACATGAATATGGTAATTATAGGAGTTATGATAGGCTATAGATAAAAGTTCAGGTATAGATTGGTTCTACTGTATTAAGATGCTCAGCAAAGAAAAATATAGAATGCATTGTAACCAAAAGAAAAATATAGAATGCATTATAACCAAAAGAAAAGTATAGAATGCATTGTAACCAAAAGAAAAGTATAGAATGCATTTGTAACTTAAAGAAAAGTATAGAATGCATTGTAACCTAGACTAAGGGTGCAGCTGGAGCTGACAGCTGTAGGCACAGCTCTGTCACCCACGACCCTGGACTGCTGTAACTCTRMGATGTAATAAACTGCATTTTGAGGAGCWGCCTGGAGTCCCACATCCCTCATTCAGGCTCTTGCTGTAGTGGAGGTGCTGTGAGCAAACATGACTCTCTCCTGTCTCGTTGTTTCAGGGTGTTCAAGACGCCGGGGCTGCGCACTCCGGCCATCAACGAGCGCGTTTACACCTTCTCTGCCAAGGGCAGCCCCCTGGCTGAGCCCGAGGACGTCATCCTCACCCTGCCCCTCGGTGGGGGAGAGGTAAATCCTGACCCTMCACTGTCCAGGCACCTCTTGGAGCCTCACCTGCTTTGCTTCATCCACTCTTGTCTCTTTAGCTGTGCCACTGCAGTTTATCCGAGGGGTTGATTGAGCTTCAGACAAAGCTGAAGAGATTCTTAGCCGCAAGTGGGGCCTACTCAAGCTGGTTGAAACAGAGCAGGAGGATGTTTCACTGTGCATTCACTTMAAAGCACTTACACTGACACTACTGCAGCTTTAGTGGGTTTGATGCTGGCTGCGTGCCAGTGCACCCACAAAAAAAATCATTCACTCACTGGCTTTATTCCCRCTCACCACAAATCAAYCTATTTAYAACCACCACAGCCAGTAATGCATTAATGCACTGCAAGAAAGATGTGAGATGAGTTTCTGTTCCAGCTGAATGTAGTTCTCTGCCTGTCTATACTTAGATCTTTTAATCTCTTTTATTTATTTAACTCTTATGCTGTCTCCAGCTGCTGCAGCTGGCCAGARAGAAAACCTGAGCTTTGGGTTTGTTTCCACAGAGCATACGTTTGACAGAAAAAGATTTGACCAAGAAGAATTTTCTTCAGCTGAACCCCAAGGCCCAAGGGCTCATGCAGAAGCTGTCAGTAAGTCTGGGTGTTTTTGTCAGCCATGGCTGTAAGGCAGTGCTGTCCCTCTGTCACCAGTCAGGGGATTGCTGAACTGCAATAGAAACTCCTTATTTCCCCTGGCCCCTTGTCTTGAATTTTGGCTGATGTCAGAGGTGAAGAAGCAGCATGGAGCAGGGAAGGGAGAAGCAGGAGCATTACATCACATCTGGCTCAGTACAGAGTGGGGAAAAGAGCTGTTGTCACTCTGAAAAACAAAGTTGTGCTTTAGGCTGGAGCTGCAGGTGGTTGTGGGCTGTACCAGTGTCTGAGTACTGATGGATTTCTCTTTCCTTTTCAGGTTTGTCTCACACAGGCTTGCAACGAGGCAAAATGCRCCAAGATGGAAGTCAGTGAGCAAGACATCCCTCTGTAGTTCTTGTTTTAATTTGTATATTCCTTTTARTGATATACAGAATGGAAGCTAAAAACTAGTTATTTTACCTATGATAAGTAATGTGAGAAAAATAAATAGAACTTTGGAGAGAAATATGTGCCCTGAGTTTCCACAAGCACCCTTTACACCTGCTGTGCTTAAACAGGGCCATTCCACCCTGTCCCATGGCTCAGGGAGTGACAGTGGCTCTGCAAGGTGGGACAGAGCTGCCTGCAGGGACCCAAGTGACAAATCACCAGTGACATTGTTGAGGGGAGCAGGCACAYGCAGTGATGGGGCTGTAATGAATTAAGTGCTGTTCAAATTGATGCAGGAGTGCTGTAAGGAATGTGTGTGTGTGTGTTGTGAGGAGTAGGACACAGGTGTGATGAATATTGTCCATCAGCTGTGATAAAAAGCCCATCATCCCAATACATATTTTCAAAAARGAATTTAAGGCTGAAAGAGATTATTAAAAATGAGGAGAGGAAATTGTCTGGGATATATTTAGAGTCCCTTGCTAGGTAAGATGAATTCCAGAAGTCAAAATACTGCCTGTGGGGTGAAAGGGATCGATGCTGATATTGTGGTGGCTCATGATAAGATGCTGAGGCAATTCTCCTGCCTGGGACTGCTGTGCTAGGGACTGGTGTGCTGAGCTCCAGGAGGGACACACAGTGCAGGGACTGTCCTGGAGCCATCAGCCCACCCCAGAGTGCAGCTGGGGGTCTCTGCCCACACCCTGGGGTCTGGTTTGTCCCCACCTCGATTTCCTTCCTGAGCCTGTGGGCACTTTGCAGCTGGGTGGTGGGGACACAGGCTGGTGAGGGATCCTGGGATCCCAAGAGGAAGAAGGCTCCTGCAGGATGAGGTTTATGAGCAGATGCTCAGGAGAGAAGCCCCCAGCACTGGTGCTGGGTGGGCTTGGGCTGTGTCCCTCTGCATTTCATTCCCTGGCACTGAGGACACGTCCCTGCATCCTGTGCCAGTGTGGGTCTGAGGAGATGAGCACAGCCAGCCTGCAACCTGCCATGCCCTGGACAGCTGGAGAGCTGGCTTTGATCTTGGCTGTTTGCTCACTCTTTCATTTATCTCTCTCTGCTGTTCTGGATGACAAGATCATTAGAAACCCAGTTGCTGCTGCTGAGCTCTTCCTCCCGAGCTGTGTGTGAGCGTGGATGYTGCCTGAAAGACAAGAGGTTTAATTGTGTTCTGCCTGCAGCTACAGGATGTCAGCCAGGCAAATTTAAAGCCAGGCTGCACGGGGGTGGGAGATGCACCTCCATTACTCACCAGCCTGGATGAGGTTCAGCTTTATTGTATCCTGAAATAGCCAGAGCCTGGGAGGTGCTGATTGAAGCCATTTGAAAACATGACAACATCCTCGGGACAAGAGGTGTCTAATCTAATGAAGCCAGAAGGCATTAGATAAGAGCTGTGCAAAGCCAGGAAAACACAATTAAAGCATTCCTGAGGACTGCTGTCAARCTGCATCAGGAACACTGGGACAGAGATATTGGTACAAGTCTAATGAAAATAAATGATCTGTTTGAAACATTGTTCAAGTCAGTGACAGAGCCCCTGCTGGGCTCAGCCTTGAAGGGTCCTGCTGTAGATTGGACCCAAACAGCCCATCCCAGACATGGTTRTACAGGGTCCCACCAGCCACAAACTGGTGCCTCAGTGGCTTCCCTGAGCAGGGCTGTGCTGCTCTGGGGGTGTTGCAGGGTTTTTTCTTTACAGTAGAACAGCCCAGGAGCGTGGCACCATCCCATCCCCTAGAGATGGAATWAGGGAGCTGTAGGAGCATGGYGGTAGGATGGTCAGGACAGATGGAGACKAGAGATCTCTGCAGCCAGGGCTGGGAACTTGTGGTTTATTGCAAAGGGCCTGGGTGCTGGGAGCTGCCAGCCACAGCTCAGAGCAGGCTGAAGGAGGGTAAAAGAGAGGGAAGGCAAGAGTGTAGTGAAGAGGATGAGAGAGGGATGGTTTCCCCTTACAATACCATAAATCCTCTCTCACTAACCAATCTAGTACAAACCCTACAGCATTTCCATACAGCCTATAAGAATCTTACATTACCACACTGGGTTACATTTTAAACCCTAAAAACTCCTCTCTGGGCCGCCTCTGCCAAGCCAGCAGGGTCTGCTCTGAGCCTTGGGGCCTGTCTGCAAGCAGAGGGTGTTGTTGATCAAAAGGGATCACCTTCAGCTGGCCATGCCATTGTTTTTCCAGTTGTTCAGTAACTGAGGGATCTCAGAGCTGCTGCTTTCATATTTCAATCTGGCTTAGAGTTTCCATATTCTCCAAACTCTTTTTTCCAGGCAATCATATTTATTAAGCTTTCCTGTTTCATCTTCCCCAGGTGGAGCCACTGGGATTAGTGCCATGCATGGCACATCAGGCCTTTCTCCAGACAAAGGCCATTCCCAGGCTGGCACTCTGATGCCTTTCTCACAGTTTGTTAGCCAGGCAGGATCCTCTCCCTCCCTGCAGAGTTTTGTAAAGATTTTGCCTCCAAATAAACCACTCTACCCCTCAGAGACAGTGTCTGGCTTGGGTGGGCAGTGGTCCTGCCCAGATCCCCCCTGTGTCACCACCGTGGTGTTGGGGAAGTGGAAATGGAGGAAAAGCTCCTTTTCCTTCAGTGCATTGTCCTTTGTGCTCTCTCCTCCCAACTGTGCTGTATCAGAGCTGCATTTAGGATCTGGGTTTCACGTTGGACCTTTGAATAGAAACACCTCCCTTTAGAGTCTTGCTATCAGAAATAGTGATTAAACACACCCACCACTGTAAATCACTGGCAAGAGGAACCTGTCTCAAATCACACTTCTTTGGCAAGAGTTTAAATTGACAGTGACAAGCTTATTTATGGAAGAAAGTTTTATTTTGGGGAGTTGGATTCATTGTGCCACTTCTCATTTTGATGCAGTGTGATGTGATACCTAACACATCCTTTTCCCCCTGAGGCAAGGCAGGGATTTGAGCACTGCTGTGAGACAGTGTGTGCCTCACAGATCCACRCAGCTCTCCTCAGGAGGGACAGCACTTCTAAACGATGATTTTAACCAGCTCAGGGAACCTCTCATTTTTGGGGTGCCTGTTTTTCCCCAGGGGTGTACAGCATTCCTGATGTACATCCCATTACCCTGGGAGAGTGTATTTACACTCACAAACAGCCATTTATCCAACACAGAATTGCCATCACCCAGGAACACCGAAATCTCACAAAAATCTTCATTGACCTCTTAATCTTTTTGCCTCCTAGTGTTTAATAGAATTGAAAATATTTAACAGCATGAACCTCCAGGGCTGCCTGAGGGAAAGCCCCACCACCTCCTGCTCAGGACTCCAGGAGTCCCTGGCCCTGCAGCCACAGGGTTTGGGAGCCAGGTCTGGCAGCACTGGCTGCTCCCCACTGCTGCTGATGCCTTCAGAAGGCTGCCCTAGAACAGAGGCTGGACAGAGCTAAAGAATTATTAGAGATTTATTAAAAGGCCTCAATGGATCCACCTTGGGCAGCACAAGAGCACATACCCAGCTACACCCAAGATGAACCAAAATGGTCACAAAATGCACAACCACTCACAGGGTCTCTTACTTTTATAAGTTCTGCTCCATTTGCATCTTGGAATTAATTGTCCAATTCCAGCTTTAGCCCATGCAGTCCCACCCTGCTTGTTTTTCTCTCTTCAGCCCACGGTGTTTGTGCTCTTGGGCTGAGATTTGGATAATTTGTCCTTGGTCCCCAGCTGGAGCAGGAATTGTTTTGTCTCCCTGCTTTGTGTAGAGAGCTCACCATCCCCCAATATGAAGCTCAGAATCTGAAAAATATAAAAGCTAAAACCWAAGCCATCACACCTGGGCTGCATTAAGCTTCCAGCAAACAGAGACACAATATTCCCCTGAGAACATGCCACCAGGAACAGGCTTCGTTACACAGGAGGGATTTGCAAGAAAAACCTGAATTGCCCAGTTCTAAATTCTTTTCCAAATGCTTCCCTAGGGTGCCTCTGGAGCAGYTGACTGAGGGCTCCCACAGGGATGTGATGCTGCTGCTTTATTTCAGCCCCATTATGGAATTTCAYTCCTGTGGGAGTCAATGGAAATGTTCAGGGCTCACACCCAGCAGTGAGCTGGGCTCCCACCACGCAGGGCACAGCAAGGGCAGCTGCCCACATGCTGCAGGTGCCAGGGGGTTGGAATTCAGGACATCCCTCTGGCTGTCCTGGACTGCCAGGACCCCTGCCAGGGGGCTCAGAGACCCTGGCACAGAGCCCAAGACCCCTTTGACTTTGATTAGGAACCATGGAGCAAATTTACCAACCTTATAGGAGGTTCTGCAAGCCATGACATTCTAAGTAGAATGACAGTGAATTTATCACAGGGTGAAAAATAGATTGTTGGGGTTTTTAGAATGGGGGTTCAGGGAGCAAGATGGAGAAATCTGGGCATGTCCAGCCTTTCTCCTTCTTCTTCTTGGCCTCCATCTTCTGCTGTGATGGTGGCACTTTTGGATTGGTTTAGAGTAGAAGCTCACTGTCTAACATAGGTGATAGGTATTGGGAAGTAATTGTAAACATTGTTTACATGTAGTTTTTTAGTATAAAAAGATAACACTGCCCCAGGGGCAGCAGAGTGCCTCTGCTGTCCTCTGCTGAGCAGACCTTGGCTGGACAGGAGAAAGAATTTTATAGATAAGAAACAATAAACAACCTTGAGACCGAGAACTGAAGAGCTCTGCTCCTTCTTTGAGCACCGGCTGGGAAAAGAGACTTTCCAAGGTATCTCAGGGTCACTCTGAGCAGCAGAGACCCCGAGACAGCAGAGATTTGCCACAACACCAAGGAGGTGCCCAGCAGCAGAGCAGGCAGGGGATGACCCTGGCTCACAGCACTGCCACCCTGAGAAGCTGTGCAGCACCACCAACAGTGGCTGCTTTTCAGAGAGCTCATATGAGCACTGGTGCAATGCTCCTCCTGCACAACAAACTCCTGAAAGTCTGGTCTGCCAATAAACCTGAGCTCATTAAAATGACTTTTTAATTACTGACATCCTCTAAGCCAGACATCATCCTTAACAAACAGGGTGAGGGAGCAGGTGCCTGGGAGAGCACCTTGTAAATGCTTTTCATTGCTACAAGAAACTCCAGAAACCTCTGAACAACCTCCTGTCCTCTCCTCCTTCCCCTTTGTCCTGGCTGCTGGGCTCTGGAGGTGGCAGAAAAAAGAAACTCTAACTTTCCATGGGCTTCCATGCCCAAGCTGTGACAGTGGCTCTGGGACACCCTGGACCTGCTGGCACAGCACAGCTCTCTGCTTTTGTCTGTGCCCCTTCAGGGGTGGCAGCTGCCAGGAGGAGCTGCTGTGCTGAGCGATAACAGCTGCTCTTTGTCTGCTGCTGAAGGTGCCTGGCAGCTCCAGGAAGATAAAAGGTTGAAGTTGTTTATAATTGTGTCACTAAATGGCTCCTGTGCTCCCAGGCTGGCTCTTGCTGCTGTGGCAGAATGGCCCTGCTCTGAGTGGCAAGGCACAAGTGTCACCCTGCCCTGTGCCAGTGTCACCCTGCCCTGTGCCAATGTCACCAACCCTGTGCCAATGTCACCAACCCTGTACCAGTGTCACCCTGCCCTGCTCCAGTGTCACCCTGCTCTGTGCCAATGTCACCAAACCCTGTGCCAATGTCACACTGCTTTGTTGGCAATGTCAATCCAGCCCTGCTCCAGTGTCACCTGCTCTGTGCCAATGTCACCAAAACCTGTGCCAATGTCACACTGCTCCGTGCCAATGTCACCCAGCCCTGTGCCAGTGTCACCCAGCCCTGCTCCAGGGTCATCCAGCTGTGCCTCAGCTGGGCCACAAAATCCCCACATCTGTCTCCCATGGTCACCCTTTGGCCAGCCAGGACAGGGGCACCCACCTAGTCCTGGCTGAGGTGGGTGGTGCAGAGTGCTGGGACAGCCAGGGTGCACTGGGCAAGCCGCGGGTGCACTGGGGCAGCCAGGGTGGCACTGGACAGCTCAGGGTGGCACTAGGAATGGCATTATTGGTGTGCACACGTGGAGGTGAAGAGCAGGAGGAAAGGAGCTCACTTGAACTGACAGATCGCGATTTTACCATGACAAATGGCACTGCTCCCTGATAATCAGCCATTATTCACATTCACAAACCTTGCTCTTCCTCCAGACCCAGGTTCTTTTTAACCTTCAGGGCACTGCCCAGGACAGCGGCAGCAAGGCCAGGCTCACCTGAGCCCCGCACCCTGGGTCTGGCCAGAGCTCTCTGCAGTGAGAGCCACAGGGAGAAGGGGAAGGTGATGATTTCATGTATCGAGGAAGGGGGAAGGCTGATGATTTCATGTCTGAGGAAAGGGAAGGTGATGATTTCATGTCTGAGGAAGGGGGAAGGTTGATGATTTCATGTCTGAGGAAAGGGGAAGGTGATTGATTTCATGTCTGAGGAAGGGGAAGGTGAGATTTCATGTCCTGAAGTGAAGGGGGAAGGTTTGATGATATTCATGTCTGGCTTGCTGTAGGGCAGTGATGGGCAATAGGAGCAGCCCTGGTTCCTCCCTTGCTCTCTCCAAGACCCAAACCTGCTGGTGGTGCTGGGTTTCACTTTCACCAGCACCAGACACAATGGATGTTGAGGAGTGGTGGGAGGGATTCCCACCTCTCTGAACAGCACGTGGCCCACAGGCCAGCCCATGCACTTTCTGACACACAACACATGCACCAGCCAAAGCAAAGCAGGTGCTTTTTCCTCCCCACAAAGTGTCACCAGCAAGACACACCCCTCCAGCCCCCTCTGCAGAGTCAGCCCACCTTAGCACAGATGTCATCTAACAAAACAAGGCATCACTTCACACCTTGATGCTACTAAAACTGTCCCTTACTCACCACATGGCACCTTTGATAAAGTGATATTCCCCCCAGAACGTTGAAATGACCCACACAGACAAACCAGGGCAGGATTACTGCTGTTGTTTTACTCAGATATTTTAGATATCTCTTATTGCCAGCTTCAACCGTGGTTCAAATAAATACAAAACTTTATAAAAAATGTCAATAGATTTTTTATTAGCATTTATATATAACTATTATTATATTATCATTATTAATAAATATTTCCAAATCAACTGAGATTTCCCTGGAGAATGTTCTGACTATAGTTCAAACATGAGATGCACACAGAGTCCTTTTATAATATTATATATACATTTGTTTTTCAAACTTATAAAAATATATATGACTTCTCAAAGTGTGTTTACAGTACTTAAGATGTGGCTAATGAATATAAAAGCATCTGGGGATAACCACCTTGATTCCCATTTGTGTTTCTAGTGAGGGGAGTGTTGCATGCTGCTGCTCCAGCCCTGGAGAAGGCAAGAGCCTCATGACATGCCAGAGCTGGATGGGAAGAGATCAGGGTCATTTTGAGGCATTTCCTTTGCAGCTGCAAAACAGCCTTGCTGATTAATTAATTATACTACTTCCCCAAGGAGAGAAGCTGAGAGGATGCAAGTTAATTTTAAATCATAACAACAATCTATAGCTTAATCTATGAATTTTATCTCGTGTTGGAGAGGAGCTCAATTAAAAGTGTTTATTTCTTGCAAAAACTGGGCTTCCATGGGGGCTTTCCTTTCCTTCCTTGTAGGAGAGAGCAGGAGAGCTGATGACTCCGTTTCTGCTGGGTCAGAGCCCATCCCAGAGCCCAGCTCCTGTGGGACCCCTCCACACAGCCACAGCTACTGCAGGATGTCCTGGTTTGAAAAGGAAGTGAGTTTTTTGGGGAGTTTGGTGCTCAAACCAATAATGCTCAGATTTGAGCCCTGGCCAGCCACCCAGCCACTGCAGCCCAGGGAAACAGCCATGCCCACGGATAACTGTGCTGAGGTTCATCCTTTTCCAGCTGCGCAGGCCATCCAGAGAAGGACAGAAAAGCAGAATTTTAGATGGCCTACATCGAGTTCAGTGGCCACCCAGAGCTGGCCCTGTCACTTTCCTCTACTCTGCTCTTGTCTGGAGGCAGGGTCGTTTGGGGGAATCAAGGGAACACAGTGCTGGCCTGCTCATGGCCAAGTATTGTTTTTACCAAACTGAGTGTTTCAGATTGGCAAGGCAGAGTTCGTTCTATGTACCAGTGCTGTATGGCAGCTTGTTTTGTCAATGGGCAAAGTAGCCCTTATCTACTCTGAGTGATCGATCACTCACCACATCGGGAGACACCTGGCTGTAAACAAGCATTAGAATGTCCCTGCATGGCTGATAAGAACTACAGCATCCATGGGAGATGGGAGCCCAGAGGTAGAGCCACAGCATTTCTACATCTCTCTCTTTT